>JBBPBX010006405.1:31306-47976 GCA_038048925.1 Garcialebias charrua | reverse complement strand
AGGTTTGCTCATGTACTCCTCCATCGTCTGTGAACACAGGACATTTGTTACAGTCCATACAACCAAGTGATGAGTTTGACACAAGTACTGACACTGCGTGAACATCACACTACAACAAATTTTAAATAAATTTTTAAAAAATTGGGGGGGGGGGGCATAATGTAAAAGTCCAACACAGATTATAAATTTGTGAAGAGGAAAATGATACGTAGTTTTAAAAGTTTTGGTTCATATTTGTATTCACCCCAGGTCAGTACTTTGAAGCACCTGTGTGTTGGGGTTTGCCTCCAGCAGCTCTTCTGAAAAATAACTGCAGCTCAGATTGGACCAGGAGGATCCATGGACTGCAACGTCCAGGTCCTGCCACAGACTCTCTGCTGGTTCCCTTTCAGTCAAGTTCTCTCGGTGCAACATATGCTATGGGAATTGCACCCCCGTGCGATTACCTGAAGGAATACATTCACGCCTTTACGGCTAGGGCGTCAGCGTCGCACCAGAGGCCCCGCCCTCTGGGTATTTAAGCCGCTGACGCCCATCCATCTTTCTCTTTTTTGCCCTTCACCTCGCTTAAACCTGAACTACCTCTCTTCGCGGGACTTCTCTGTTGCTTCATCGCTCAACCAGAGGTGAGCTTGCTCCCTACACAGAGCGTACAGAGAATTATTCCTGCGTACTGCTGGACTAGCGAAAGCTAGTCCGGCACATTTTCTCTTAACCCCAAAGTATTTTCTTCTCCTCTCTCCACAGACTGCTTCGCTCGACGGCGCTAACTGCGCCACAACCGCTACCCCTGCTAACTCGTAGCGGGCTAGCCAGCGAAAGCGACGCGACGGAGGAGACGTCTCAAATTAAAAGAAAAAGGATTCTGGAAGGACTCTCTCGCCTTATTTCGGACATGCCTCCGGAGAAAGGAAAGCGAAAGACAAGACTTCCAAGGAAAACCAGTAGGACACCAAGCCCAACTTCGCGTGCCTCTCCTAGCGGATGCAGTTTCTCCCTTGCAGTGACGGACACCCATGAGGCCTGTCCCGTCTGCTTGGGAATGTTACACGCAAAAACGGCGCTGGATGTGCCCGACTTTTGCCCACACTGGAGCCAGATGCTGGAGGCGGTGCTGCGGCACCGGGTTGACCTCGTCGCCAAGGCCATGGGCGCCCCAGCAGTGCCAGCGGATCCAGACACCGCGAGCCCCTCACTCCCATGCCGGAGATCGAGAATATGGCTCTGCACGACAGTTCACGAGTCGAATGGGGTGACAGCCCTGACGTGCTGCTCCTATGGTGGACTTAACAGTCGAATTCGACACTCGAGGCATGATGAACGAGGACGAGATCTCAATTTCAGCCTCAAGCAAATTTTCCAGGGAGGACGCAGACGTCGAATACGAGGAACAGGGAGAAGACCTCTCCCAAACCCCGGTACCTGTGCTCCCGGAAACTGACTTTTCCCTCCCTGTTCTGTTCGACCTGTGTCACAGAGCAACGGATGCGCTGCACATCCCATGGCCAGAGCCTCCGCCTTGTCAACAGGTCACGAGGCTGGCAGGAAACTATTTTTACTCAAAGCAGCAGGCTGCCACGAAGCAAAGGATGCCAGTGTTCCCGGACTTCCTCACAGAACTAACTCGCACCTAGCCTCAGCCCAGAGCTCCCATGCTCTTACCACTCTCACAGTTCCTCGACGTGGAAGGGATGGATGAGGTGGGAATAGCCAACGTGCCTCAAATTGAGGACATACTGGCGTCTCGCCTGGTTCCCATCATCTGGGACAAAACCAACTCTTCTCAGCAAAGCTTGTCGAGCTTCAGCTTCTCTGCTCGAGAAATGCTACAGAGCTCAGGGACTCGTGGCACGCGCCATGAACGCGTCCGCGTTGATGCAGGCTTACCTGGCTGAAAAACTGCAACAGCTCCAGGTAACGACGGACAAACAAGCTGCCGCTGACTTGCTGGATGAAGCCCGTAGGGCAACAGACTTTGTGCTCCGCATGATGGGAACAGCCGCTGTTGCTCAAGGCAAAGGCATGGCGGAAGTAGTCATTGCGATACGCCATCTGTGGATGACTTTAACTGATCTCCCCGAGGGACAAAAGGTGCCTTTTCTCCACCACTCGATAGAACCGACAGGATTGTTTGGGAAAGCTTTGGATCGAATTCAGACCAAGTTGGACCAAAGGCGCAAACAGGCTGAAGCTCTCTGGGTGGGCATTCCCAGGAGAAGCTCCCCCCCCCTTCCCCAGGGAGTCTGCTGGAGGCAGACCTGCGCAGCCTCGACACCGCTCGGCAATGCGTGCCCCACCGCAGAAGCGGCCGGCGTACGAGGACGAGCCCTGGTAGAGACCACTGCCGGGTCCACTGCGGACCGAACACGCATGGAGCAAAAACAGGTTTGTCCCCCGCCAGGCGGTCAGACACAGGGCCTCCTCTGCGAACCGGGACACCAGACAAAAGTGTGCCTGATGAACCAGGTTCACGTCTTGATTTTACACGATCACCTGCCCACGTGGTATGGGAAATGATCTCTTCATGTCCAGACTTTATTTGTAGCATGGTACAAAAAGCTGGTAACTCTGTTGCATGCACAAATCATGTTTTTCCTGCTGTGAGTGACATAAAGTCATATATGTCGTTACACGTAAGCACGAATAAAGCTAAAAAAACAGCCCCTCTCTGTTTTATTGACTCTAAAAAACAACTAAAAAAAACAACAACAAACACAAATAACTTCAGCAGAACAGGTCCCTCTGGCCTGCCAGCCGTCATAAAGGGAGGGGGCCGTCTCCCCTCCCCCCTCCCTCACGGCTCACGGGGTGTTAGCCTAATCAATGAGCCCCGGTAGGGTGCCTCTGCTCCGTCTGTAGCGGACAGGCACAGAGGCATCTGCAAGCGGGCCCCCACCCCTCATGGAGACAGGTGAGGGGGGTCACGTGCTCCAGCCCCTGCTCCATTGTGAACGACGGGGCGGTCAATACATTAACCAAGCAAACACGTGACATGTGCCGACAGAATCTAATGCCGGGGGGTCACGTCAGAAGCCCACAGGCAACCACAAGCTTCACACGTTCACAAAGGCAATTGTGATCAAACTGCTGTGTGTGTAAACAAATCAGGGCTGAATCAGATTCCTCTTCCTGTTATTCGAAGGGAACTGGGCTCTCTATCACCAAACAATTTAAAGTCTGCCAAGCACAAAGAATCATCTCCACGTTCTCACGTTGTAGCTGTCCCTTTATCATTAATGGGCGACATGCAATGTCCAAGCAGTGATCCGGCAGCACGTGACCTTTCTCACTGTGCTGGTTCAGCTCTGCTCTTAAACAATATCCCCCCAACGGGTGAAACACAGACCCTGGGTGGTTTGTCTGGCTCCAACGCTCTGTTAAGGCCAAGGAGCAGTAAACTAGACCCATCCAGGAAACAGATTGGGGTCAGGAGATCTGCTCGTTTACAAAACTCGCAGCTTCTCAGTCCCATGACCCCAAACAAGGAGAGAAAAAACAGACATTCTGCTCCACCTCTGTCTAATAAGGACGACAGGTTGCATCTGCCCTCGATCACTCTCGATCAGAGCATCCTGGCAACACATCGGCAAAAAGGCCTTCTCCCCAACTTGGTTGACCCCCAGGGGATCACAGCTTCCAGGGCCCTTGGAGGGGAACTGGATACACCAACTGCTCTTCTTCAGGGTCAAACTATGTCACCAGAAGAAGTAGTCTCGCAGCTTAGGCTTAGAGCTGTTAAGAATTTCAGCTTGTTGGCAGAAAAGAACAAGCTGATGGCATCAGGCCTGCCGGAAAATGTGGTAAAAACCATACAAAATGTGTCAATACAGTCTCTCTACGCACAGAAATTACGTATTTTTAAAGCTTGGTGCACAGAAAGAAATATTATTTCTTACTCATGCGACCTGGCTCAGCTCCTGACTTTCCTTCAGGACTTACTAGAAAAAGGTTGTTCTTTCTCAATGATTAAAGTTTTCTTATCAGCAATTTCAGCCTGTCACGAAGGTTGGGGACACAGGACACCTGGCGCGTATCCAATCATAATAAGATTTATGAAGGGCATGCTAAGAATGAAACCACCCAGCAGGATCCTGACCCCTGGTTGGGATCTTAGCTGGTCTTGGGGGCTCTCTGTGATCCTTCATTCGAGCCACTGAGCGAGGTTAAGATAGATTTATTATCTTATAAAACCGCTCTAGTCTTGGCCCTTTGCTTGGCGAAACGCGTGGGTGACCTCCATGCATTGTCTGTACATCCAATGTGTACCAGATTTGCCCCTGATGGGTCAAAGGTCACACTAAAGGCGGCGCAGAGCTCCGCGCTGGACCGAGCCCCGCGCCACGCGCGTGTGCTGCGCGTGGGGGGTTCACAGCAGAGCTCAGCGTGAAGCAGCGTGTGGCTCCAACGTTTTCGCTCCAAATACTTGATGTCATTTGAGCAGAAGCAGGGCGGAGCGTTTAGCTACGGGACAAATTGAGGTCGCTGATTGGTCATTTGCTGACAGCCTACTGATTTGATTGACAGGTCGGGTCTGAGAAGAATGTCGGGTCTGAAGAAAAGGCAGAGGGCTGTGCAGCTTTGTTCTGTGTTTATATGTTAATAAAAAAGTCCTAAAAATTAAAATTAAAACAGGGAGCGCTGGTCCTTCAACCCACACAGCAGACAAGCACACCAGGAAATGTTTAGAACCTGCGCATCCACGTTGGACATGAGTTTAGTTCACTCGTGACAAGTTCATTCATTCCTCCTCATCGGAGGAGGAAGTGAATGGTGACCGCTTCAAGCGATTACTTGACTTTAGGCAAAAAAACAAAAGAAAAGGCCCGATCAGCGATAAAGAAGAGGAATTTAATTCATTTGTGTGTCATACAAAACAGTCCGCCACCAGGGCAGTTTATTGTGAGACACCGCGCGCGCGAGCGGTTGTAAAATTTGAGCTTGGCGCGTTCGCACGAGCGTTCAAAGGCTTGTGCAAGCGGAGCTCGCACAGTGTGGCGCCACGTGGCCTCGCGCTCGCGCTAGCGTGGAGCTATGCCTCGCCCTTTAGGCCTAATCCCACATACATCCCCAAGGTCTTGGCTTTAAACCCTAGAAGTTTGGACATTGATCTCTCCTCTTTTCCACCTGTTCCTGTCCTCACTCAGGAACAGGAAAGGCTGAAGGCTCTCTGCCCCGTGAGAGCTTTACGCACTTACATGCAGAGAACAGCCGAATGGAGAAAAACAAATCAACTGTTCGTGTGCTTTGCAGCACCTGCTACCGGAAAGGCCCTATCAAAACAACGCCTCTCACATTGGGTGACTGAGGCCATTAAAAGGGCGTACAGTAGCAAAGGTCAACAGGTGCCCTCTGGAGTGCACGCTCACTCTACTCGGGGCTTGGCCACTTCGTGGTCACTGTTCAAGGGTGTACCAGTTGCAGACATTTGTGCTGCTGCGAACTGGAGCTCAATAAACACTTTTGCAAAGCATTACAGTTTGGATGTTACTGCGTGTGATGTCACTCAGGCTGTTCTTTCTAACACACAGTAGAAAGTAGCCTTGAGATGCCTGCTGGTCAAGGGCAGACGTTCACACTAGCATGCATTTTACTGAGCATTTCAAGGGCGTGAATGAATTACGTTCCCATAGCATATGTTGCACCGAGAGAACTTGACTGAAAGGGAACTGAAAGTTATGCACCATAACTCATGTTCCCTGAAGGAAGGGAACGAGGTGCAACATATCTGGCCCTTTTCAATGCTGAAAGCTCGGTGAAGTGCAATTTTGGAGAAAGATGGATGGGCGTCAGCGGCTTAAATACCCAGAGGGCGGGGCCTCTGGCGCGACGCTGACGCCCTAGCCGTAAAGGTGTGAATGTATTCCTTCAGGTAATCGTGCGGGGGCGCAATTCCCATAACATATGTTGCACCTCGTTCCCTTCCTTCAGGGAACATGAGTTATGGTGCATAACTTTCAGGTTTAGGTCTGGACTTTGACTGGTCCATTCATGACCATGTCTGATCTTCTGCTGGATGTTTCAGGTGGTGGTCCTGCTGGAAGGTAAACCTCTGCTCCAGTCTCAAGTCCTCTGCAGCCTCTGCAGCCTCATGTTAATGCTCTCCTTTCTCAGATGATGGACTGAATGGAGCTCTGTGAGATGTTCAAAGCTTGGGATGTTGTTTTATACCCTGGAGTCTGAAACCTTTGAGATAAAAAGAGACATTTGTTCCACTTTGTTTACTACTGATGATGTCCAGAGCCACAAAACCTGCTACAACTGTGTTCTGTCAACTGGTGGCCCGTGGACCACTACAGGTTTGTTGGAGATGGCTTTCTGACCAGTGGGGGTGAAATTATCAAATGAAAGATGTCTATTATTAACATTTATTGATATTTTTACATTTTAATGCAAAAGAAGGGACCAGATTTGTGTAAAGAAAGAAAAATATATAGATTTTAACAGTTTTATAAATATTAAACTGAACCCTGCAGGCCGATGTGAGTTCTCTTAACTGTTGAATAAATAAGTATACTACTTAAAGCATAAAGTTAAAGGCAGTATAACATTTGGCCAGTTTGTTGGGTATTCGGTTACATTTTTAAAGAAAAATAAATACTTTCATTTACTTTGACTTTGTTTTTTTTCTTCGAGTCATCAAATATTCCTTCTCAGCAACTTGTCTTAAAGATATTCCAAAACATTCTGACCACTTTAAGTCGACTGGAAGTTGACTTAAAGTGGCTAACAAACTACTAGCATGATGTAGTTCACATGTTTTACACCATGTATTTGTACTACTCTTCACATATTTGGAAAAGACAGGAAATCTGTTAAAACTGGCCATTTTCATTGTTGGAGATAATTTAAAATTCAGTTTTATGATAGTTTTGGTCAAAGGAGCCACTGCAGAGGGACCAAAGGGCCACGTGTGGCCCCAGAGCCACAGATTGCAGACCCCTGAACTAACCCTTCTATAAAATCCTCAACAACTCTATCCCTGACATGTCTGTTGTGTTCCTTGGTCTTCATGATGCTGTTTGACCACTAGTCTTCTGTAACAAACCTCTTCACAGAACTGCATTGATCCTGAGACTACATCACCCACAGAGGACTCGATGTAATCATCATGTGAGTCTGAAGGCTGCTGGTTGCTCAAGGGTTCAGTCAGGGGAGGTCAGAGCAGAGGGGGTGGATACAAACACACATTACACTTTTCAGGATTTTATTTACACTAAATGTAGAAAACCATGGATCATTTTCCTTCACATGTAGATTCTATACTTTCTGTTGCTCTGTCACATAAAGTGAAAGTAATTCCAGCTAAATACTTTGAACTTTGAGTGTGTTAGGCAGCTTAATGTGGAAAAGATCAAGGGGCGTGTATACTTTTAATTAGCTGGCAGTTCGTTAAAGGTTACTACCTCCTGCAGAGTGTCTGACTCCTCCATGGACACACCCACAGCAAATCTGGACGTTTCTAAAACTTCTCCGCCCATCAGGAACTCATCCAGGATGAAGTAGGCCTTCTCAAAGTTAAAGATGATGTCCAGCTCACACACCTGAAGCAGAACACACACACACACACACCTGTGAATCATCTAGAAAGCACAGATGAATGATAGAAGCAGATTTATTCCATAATGCTCCATAAAGAAGATCTACATTCAACTTTTCTTGTTTATTCCCGTTTGTGTTTTAGAGGGATGAGGGTTGGGATGTTTTCTACCGTATTTTTCTATCTATAAGTCGCAACAATTTGCATGCCCTGTGACTTAAACGCCGAAGTGATGTATTTATGGATTTTTCCACTTTATTAGACATGTTTGGACTGATGCGACTTATAGGACGGTGCGACGTGTACGGTGAAAAACACGGTAATTTAGGAAAGCACCTCAAAGTGGAAACAGCTGGGGAGTGGACACCAGGAGGAGTGTGGTATTTTTGAGTCTGGAGAAACAAAATCAGGTAATCTGCACAGCATCTCACTGTGGACAACAACACATAATACAGACCCTTTCCAAAAAAAAAAGAATATTATGGAAAAGTTGTTTGAATTTCATAATTCCATTCAAAAAGTTAATCTTTAATAGATGATAGATTCAGGGACCATAATTGAAACAATTTCAAGTATTTGTTTATTTTGACATAATTTGGGCTTCCAGCTCATGAAACCCATGAAAATAGGATTTCAAAAAAATTAGAATACTGTGACGACATCAGCCCACATTACTCAGTTCTTGCAGAAAAAAATAAATAAATTAGGATCTCTACAAATCAATCAAAATATGGTACTTTCAAAACGATATGTCAGTCTTCAATACTTGGTTGGGAATCCCTTTGTCTTAATCACTGCCTCGATGTGACGTGGCATTGAGACAGCCTGTGACATTGCCTGAATTCAATTTTAATTTATGCCTGGGCGTTATGGAAGCCCAGATTTCCTTGATGCTTGCTGTCAGCTCTTCTTTGTTGTTGGGTCTGGTGCCCCTCATCTTCCTCTTGAGAACACTCCATAGATTCTCAATGGGGTTTAGGTCCAGTGAGTTGACTGAGGCCCAAGCACTGTGGCATGGACATCAAACCAGGTTTTGGTGCTTCTGGCAGCATGGGCAGGGTCCAGGTCCTGCTGGAATGTGAAATCTGCATCTCCATAAAGATCCTCAGCAGAAGGAATCATGAATTCCTCTAAAACATTCTGGTAGACTGTTGCAGTGACCTTGGATTAAAGAAAGCAGAGTTTACCAACACCTGCACCGCACATTGCACCTCAAATCATGACTGACTGTGGATATTTCACACTGGACCTCAAGCAGTATGGGTTCTGTTCCTCGCCCTTCTTCCTCCAAACCCTTGGACCTTGATTTCCAAATGAAATACACTTTACTTTCATCAGAAAAGAAGACAGAGGAAGCAGACAGTTGTAGCCCATCTCCCGGATACATCTGAATGTGGTGTTTTTTGAAGCTGTGACTCCTGCCTCATTTTGCCCTTCCACTAGACTTTCCATTGATATGCTTGGACACAGCACTCTGTGAACAGCCAGCTTCCTTAGCTATGAACTTTTGTGACTTACCCATCCTATGGAGGGTAACAATGATGGTCTTCTGGCCAGTTGTTATGTCTGCAGTCTTCTCCATATTGAAACAAATTGAAGCAATTTAATGACACCTGGGGAAACCTGTGCAGGTGCTTTGAGTTTAGTAGATGATTAGTGTGTCACACTCAATTTAAAACATGCATGCCCTGCAACATTTGGGCTGATTTCTCCACAGTATTCTAACTTTTTTAAATCTTTTTTCCATGGGTTTCATGAGCTGGAAGTTCAAATTATGTAAAAATAAACAAATAAATACTTGAAATTGTTTAAATTGTGGGTCCTGAATTTTCATTTCACCTTTTATTTATCCAGGTAGTCTCATTGAGTCACGAAAACTCATTTTAAAGAGAGACCTGTTCAGGGAACAGGTGGCAGGAGTTAAGGGCCTTGCTCAGGGGCCCAGAGTGTGGTGAATGAGGGTGGAGGCAGGTGTGGGTGTCTCACCTTTTTCCACCCACATTTGTTGATGTTGTCGGTACTGGGGCTTGAACTGGCAGTGGCGATCTTCCGATCACAGGCCCACCGTCTCTAACCACTATGCCACCACTCCCCTAATTTATCATCTACTAAAGATTAACTTTTTGAATGGAATTATGGAAGTTAAATAACTTTGCCATGATATTCAAAAAAAATAATAATTGGAAAGGGTCTGTGTGTGTACATCTGTTTCTACTCTGACCTGCTGGTTGTTTAGCTCATAAACCGTTTAGACCTGATCACATAAAATGACTGTTAGACTTCCAGGTTTGGTCTTTAAGAGTTTTAAGAGTTTCAGCTGATGAAGTGAAGCTGACAAAGATGTTGGAGCAATGACCTCTGTCCAATCAGCATCTCTAAAGAACAGGAACATTATAACAGTGTCTGAACTCATCAGACACTGATGTCTCTTATAACCTTCCTACTGTATTTGTCTTTTTTTTCTACAGCTGCCAGATCAACGCCTGACAGTCTCTACAGAGGGTTTCTAAAGTACCAGTATATCTGCCAAGAGACGGTCATCTACCAAAACTCACATGCAACATAAGGAGAACGTTAATCAAAGAAACGTCCAGGAGGACAAACCTGATGGGAGGACCTGTCCAAAGAACCACTATTATTACACACTGCACAAAACTGGACTTAGTGGACAAGTAGCCAGGAAATAAATCAAATCAAATAAAAATACATGTGACAAAAAAAGGGAAAAAATGATGCATTGATTGTAATTTGCAAAAATAAAATAGCACATTAAAGACTTAAAACATTTGGAAAAACTGGGTTTTTGTTTAGCTGGTATACTTCCAGTGCCTATGTCCCTTTGGCAATGAATAAAGTTGTTTTTTTGTTTGCAAAGGACGATTTTTAACAACTATGAATGATTTATGTTGACAATTAAAAAAACTAGTCATGACCCACACCAAAACAACCATCAACATCAACAAGAACCCTCACCAGTATGCATACTGTGAGAACCGATCAACAGAGGATGCCATCTCCTCTGTGGTCCACACTCAGTTTAATCTTGTTAAATTCTTGTTAAAGACCTCCCATACACGTTTCTGTGGCCACCATATAGCAGCCAATTGATTTTTGACAAAACATCGGGCCCACATTTCTGGGTGGTCAGCAGTGATGCGTAGTAGATGTGACATATTTGGCAGAGCAACATATTTATGGGTTTTTCCACTTTATTAGACATATTTGAACTAATGTGGCGTTGCGACGTGCATGGCAGAAAATAGGGTAAATTCTAAAATTAACTACTACTTACTATTTGTACTACTATTCCTACTTTGCAGTTTTTCACTTGTCGTGGGTCTTCAGGGTATGGACCCCCCGTGATAAACAAGGGACTGCTGTACTTACATTGCCAAAGTATTTATCCAGCAGCTCGACATATCTGTGCAGAACTTCAAGCGCAAGCAGTTCATTATCCTGATCCTCCAAACCAGCGCAGAAATACAGACTGGCATACCTGCACAGAAAGACAAGTCAGGATACAGCAGCAGTCAAACAGTACAGCAACAAGCCCAAAGAGCAAGTTTGATCTTTTAGATCAAAGTTCATGCTCAGTGATCCAGGTAAAATCCAACAAAGTTCAGTCAGGGCCTCTGGACAGTTTCTTTGTGTTGAAACGTTTCGTCTTTCATCCAAAGGACTTCATCATTCCAAGGAGCCACAATAAACTCAGTCTTATGGAGCAAGTTTTTTTTAATTGTACGCAAAAGATTAACTGTCTAAAGTGGAGGATATTAATTACATTTATATATGGTTTGTTTAGAAATCTGGACCATCATCTGTGGCCTAAATGAGTATTATTAATACGTTATATCCATCCATCCATCTTCTTCCGCTTATCCGAGGTCGGGTCGCGGGGGTAGCAGCCTAAGTAGGGAGGCCCAGACTTCCCTCTCCCCAGCCACTTGGAGCAGCTCCTCTGGGGGAATCCCAAGGCGTTCCCAGGCCAGCCGAGAAACATAGTCCCTCCAGCGTGTCCTGGGTCTTCCTCTGGGTCTCCTCCCGGTGGGACATGCCCGGAACACCTCACCAGGGAGGCGTCCAGGAGGCATCCTAACCAGATGCCCGAGCCACCTCAACTGGCTCCTCTCGATGTGGAGAAGCAGCGGCTCTACTCCGAGTCCCTCCCGGATGACTGAGCTTCTCACCCTATCTCTAAGGGAGAGTCCAGACACCCTGCGGAGAAAACTCATTTCAGCCGCTTGTATCCGAGATCTCGTTCTTTCGGTCACAACCCAAAGCTCATGACCATAGATGAGGGTGGGAACGTAGATCGATCGGTAAATTGAGAGCTTTGCCTTTTGACTCAGCTCTCTCTTCACCACGACAGACCGGTACAGCGCCCGCTTCACTGCGGACGCTGCACCTATCCGCCTATCGATCTCACGCTCCAGTTTTCCCTCATTCGTGAACAAGATCCCGAGATACTTAAACTCCTCCACTTGGGGCAGGACCTCCTCCCCGACCCGGAGAGGGCATGCTACCCTTTTCCGGCTCAAGACCATGGCCTCGGATTTGGAGGAACTGATCCTCATCCCGGCCGCATCACACTCGGCTGCAAACCGCTCCAGTGAAAGTTGTAAATCACGAACTGATGAAGCCAGTAGGACCACATCATCTGCAAAAAACAGAGAAGCGATTCTAAGGCCACCAAAACGGATCCTCTCAACACCTTGGCTGCGCCTAGAAATTCTGTCCATAAAAGTTATGAACAGAATCGGTGACAAATACGTTATATTGATATTTAATAATGAACATGTTTGATTAGTCAGAGAGTTGAGGCTTCGTCCCAAACATGGAATCAGCTACAAATACAAATGTACCTCCTAAATCTAAATACAGGTAGTCCCCAATTTCCGAGCGTCTGGACTTACGAGGGTCCGACTTTACGAGGTTATCATATTTTATAAAAATATGAAATAAAAAAAAATAAAAATAAAAAATTTTGTGTGTGTGTGTGTGTGTTTAAATGTTCTTAATTTCATGTGTACAGCACTTTGTTGCAGCTGTGGTTGTTTTAAATGGCTTTATAAATAAAGTATAATTGTTATTTTTATGTTTTATTTCAATTTTTAGCGTATTAGCGATCGCTCCCAACGCGCAGCCGGCAGACATAAAACGAGCGGATCGCCGCCGCCTGACCATGCAACGAGCGGAGCTAAGCGGGCGGGGATTAGACATGCCGGCGAAGGGACCTTCTGCGGCCGGGAGCTGCTGGCTTTTGAGGACCGTGCGTCCAATCAGAAGTTGCCTCATACGGATAAATTAACTGGAAACACTCGGTGAACTTTGTGGATGTGTCTGGACTGGAGCAGCAGCAGCAGATTGCTCAGCGGATCGCTCAGCAATCGCTCCCAAAGTGCCGCGCGACAACATTAGCTCATGGGCTAAGCTAAGGCTAGGCTAAATGCTAAGCGGACCCGACCAGAACCGAACCGACGGCCGGCGGCCGGGAGCTCGCCTCAATGTCCGGGAGCTCGCCTAAGATGTCGGATGGACACCAGCTAACGTGGAGAAGCAGCTCCGACAGCCTTTTTTGGATGTGCTACACGCTAACGAGCGCTAACGAGAGCAGGCCTAATCTGGTGGGGGCTAACAACAGGTAACGTGGGCAGCTTGTTTGGATGAATGAACACCGCGGAGAAACGGCTTTCGGTAAGTTTATTAAATATTTTTCTGGCTCCAAATGTATGAAGTTAGCGTACTAACAGTCCTTCCTTTAAACAGTTTGGACTGCGTGGTGCTGCAGAAAGCTGGGAAGCTCGGACGTAACGCGGCAGAGCTAAGAGATGAGAGAAGCTGCGCTCAAAGTAAGAAATTAATTTTTTATACATGTACGGACTTAACGAGATTTTCATCTTACGAGAACCTCGTAGTAACGGAACTCGCTCGTAAGTCGGGGACTACCTGTACTGAATATTCTGCACACATTTTACTGTGTCTTTTCGTACAGGTTACATTATATTTGAACGTATATTCTTGTTATTTTATTAAACATTTTTCTTACAATTAGAAAATAAAAGAGGAAAAGACAAAAGACGGGAGCAGACCACCGCAGAAATCCAAGTTATAAACTGTATCAGTGAAATGTGCTAACTCAACACCTCTTGTAAACGATCTTCAGGTCCTTCCAGTGGAGGAAGTTGCAGGTCCGCGGCGGCCGAGGCAACACCAACGTCATCATGTCCCGGATCACCTTCTTCTTCTCCTGCTCCGAACACGGCGTGAACCATTTCTGCAGTCGCAGCTTCCCCTGCCGACTGAACAGCAACAGGAAGCGCAGCTGTAAAGGAAAGAAAGTCAAGAAAAGAGTGGAAAACATCAACGTTTCTAAAGTTCTTGAGTCATTTATTGTCCCTGTCACAGAGCAAAGAGGAAATAACATAAGTTCGTCTGCCTTGTGAGTAGGGATGCACGATCCACATTTCTCACTTCCGAACCGATACGATACTTAAAAACTGGATATCGACCGATACCGATATTTTTCCGATCCGATACTGTTCAGGTAAGTGAATCTGTATAATGAAATTTTTGTACTGAGACTGTTCATTTTAACATTGTGTGAGATGAACCCAATGAAGACACTCTTGAGCCTTACAACAGGAAACTCACAAACTTTAATAACACACAAGAGGCAAGTCTATACCATACACATGTCCTTCTCACTCATGGTTCAGCTGGAAAAACTAAAAAACTGCTAAGCATGATGGGAAAAACAACAAAATCCACTCCCCTTAACCACTAAGAGAGTGGATTTTGTTGTCTTTCCCATCATGCTTAGCGGTTTTTTAGTTTTCCAGCTCCACCTAAAGCTGGAAAACTAAAAAACTGCTAAGCATTATGGGAAAGACAACAAAATCCACTCCCTTAGTGGTTAAGGGGAGTGGATTTTGTTGTCTTTCCCATCATGCTTAGCAGTTTTTTTTAGTTTTCCAGCTCCACCTAAAGCTGGAAAACTAAAAAACTGCTAAGCATTATGGGAAAGACAACAAAATCCACTCCCTTAGTGGTTAAGGGGAGTGGATTTCGTTGTCTTTCCCATCATGCTTAGCAGTTTTTTTGGTTTTCCAGCTCCACCTAAAGCTGGAAAACTAAAAAACTGCTAAGCATGATGGGAAAGACAGCAAAATCCACTCCCTTAGTGGTTAAGGAGAGTGGATTTTGTTGTCTTTCCAATCATGCTTAGCAGTTTTTTTGTTTTTCCAGCTGAACCATGAGTGAGAAGGACATGTGTGTGGTATAGACTTGCCTCTTGTGTGCCGTTAAAGTTAGTGAGTTTCCTGTTGTAAGGCTCAAGAGTGTCTTCATTGGGTTTAACTCACACAATGTTAAGACAGCAGTCACAGAATATGATGGAACACAAGTGCTCTTTGAAGCTAGATCGGAAATATTGGCAGGTTGGATTCGATATCCGATACTTAAATTATGCTGGAATCGGATACCGATACTGGATTGGATCGGCCCCGTCCCTACTTGTGAGCTGGATGACTTAAAATGAAATAAAATAATCAAAAGATATACATCTACAACTGATTAACTTTTGGAGGCGACTCAAATGAAGATGGTCACAGCTACTAGTTAAAACTTTACAACACAAACATATATTTAATAGAGTCAGTTTTAAAGATACAGTAAAGAGCTAACATTTGACATGGTAATAGTTGAGAGTCATTCACAACATAGTCTGAAATTGAGCATGACATTTTGACCAAAATGGCTGCAACTCTGTCACTTCCAATCAGAACTTAAAACTCTGACATGAAACGGAGGTGATATATAAATGTTTTTTAAAAAGTGCATTCAACAATAAAAAAAGATCAGCAAGTTGAGCAAAAGCTGCCCATTTCAGATGATTTATATCTTACTTAAAACTCGATAAAGCTGTAGCCTATACAGTATGTACGTTAAAACAAAGAAACAATAAATATGCTTCTTTTGTTACAGGCAGAGATAACATTACTAGAACTGTGGAAGCGCTCCAGAGAAACTCAGCGCACGTAAATCACCTCAGTGTGCAATAAGACAGTAAATACATAAAGTCTGTGTTGTGAAGGGGCAATTAACGTAAGCTCTTTGCCCAAGGGCGTAGCTTGAAGCAGAACAGCCTCCGTGTGCAGGTGAAGCAGGACATGTGACACGTTTCAAAATCTCTGTTAAAACCTTGTTTTTACAGGAAGCCCTGATTTATTCTGCTTAAGTAAATAAATCAGGCCGCAGTCAGATTTGCATTAATTCGCCTGTCTAACAACAAGTTGCAACACTCTGATGGATTAATCAATGTTAATGTTTTAACTTTTTGAACACATTATTATTTAACTTCTTTCTATTAAATTAAATTAAATTGAAAAAATTACATTCATCAACCAAAAAGTTAAATAACCTAAAGGTTTTTACCTTTTTTTGGGCAAGGTAAGCATTACAGTATATATTTGATTCCATAAACAAATTTAATGAAAATGCATTAAATAGTAAACTATATTTAAGGAGGAAAAGTTGGATTCTCACCATTTTGTAGCAAAACAACAACACAGGAGTGAAACACACGTGGCTGTCAACCCGAGTGGTTCTGTCCTAGTGGACCTGGAGGGCTGTCATGATTGTTGCTCTTCCCGTAGTTGTCAAGGCCACACCCAGCTGCGCTCCAGCTGCAGATTGGCAGCTGCGGGACTTGCGGGTACAACACTGAGCACAATACAGTACTGTACGTGTTTTTGTTTGTTTGTTTTTTAACAATACATAACATAAAAACATACAAATCTAATGGCAATGACCATTTCACATTTAACATTATTTCCAGATGAAATATTTTAAATAATCCTCCCTAACTAATAATACCATTAGCAAAAGTACAACATTGGTATAACTACTATTAACAGCAAAACAGGGATTTAAAAAAGTTTGAAAAGAAAACAAAAACAACAAACAAACCAACAACCAACAAAACCACAGTAAGCTAAAGACTTAAAAGCAAAAATAAAACCTGTGGTTTATTGGCAATTAAATTGTTTATAACATAATGTCTAGCTACAAGGTGCGCACTCAGGTCCAAGTAATAAAATGTCTGCTGCAGATGAATTATTTTGTTTTGTGATAT
>JBBPBX010006405.1:0-10977 GCA_038048925.1 Garcialebias charrua | reverse complement strand
TATATATATTTATATTTATATTAACTACATCTGTCAGACAGCAAAAATAAAAATAACTTCAGCACCAGCTGCATATGTAAGGGCTGTTTGACCTAATAGATGATGACACACCGTGATTGTACATCTGAACCAGGTCTTCTTTAACATATGACCATTACGTGCCTTCAGTACTTCTCTTCTGTTCTAGGAGTTATATTCTGCACCCGAGTGAGCACGAAATGAGAAGATCAAATGTAAACTACCATATTTTCCCGAGTACAAGTTGCACCAGTCAAAAAAAGCATCATGAAGAGGAAATAAAACATATACTATAAGTTGCTTCAGCATATAAGTCACATTTATTATGCTTTTATTTAATGATCAAAACAGCTTCATTTTGCCTGGGTGGTGAGTTACCATCCATCCATCCTTCCATCCATCCATCCACCCATCCATCCACCCATCCATCGCAATCGAAGCAGCTAGCTCTTCAGTGTTCCTCCACCTGCACCAGCTGGGTGAAGCAAGCGCGCACGTGTGGACTCGCTGTTGCAGTTCTTAGAAATTTAAAGCGTCCGACAAAAATTGCGTCATGAATATGGAAAAAAAAAGCAACGTATATAATTTGCTTCGGCACATAAGTCGCAAGACAGACAAATCCATGCACAAAAACTACGACTTATACGCGGGACAAGACGGTACTAAACAAGCACGTCAGACTGTGTGAACAACTTCACAATTGACACACACATGTTAAGCTGTGTAACCACAGCGTGCTGCATGACGTCACTATGAGTTGCTTCAGAGCAGTAAAGTGTTCACACTGCGTCTGATGACAGCCACATGTAAATCATAATGTGAACCACAAACAAATCTGGTCCAAGCTAAAGAATCACAGCTGAGCTTTAGGACCTGCAGTGTGGACTTGTAGTGGTCGTCTCTTTTTATTACACACAAGTCACAAGTTAATATTAAACCTGACGGGAGTTATTAACTCGTATTTCACTGTCTTTATTTCTGTAAAGAACAGAAACCTGAGCTGAAAACCTTCGATCAGGAACTGAGAACCGTATTTTTCTGAGTATAGGTCGCACCCGAGTATAGGTCGCACCATCCAATTATTGCCAAAGAATTGGAAAAATCCATATATAGGTTGCACCTATGTCAAAATGTGGACCGTGTTTAGCTCTGCTGCAAACGTCTCTTCCACAGGAGCGCACAACAAGGCTTTTAAGAAGATTAACACTTAAAAACAATTAATTGTTTGATAAAAAATTATAGCAAATATGTGTCTGAGCTTAACTTTTCTTTAATAAATGAATAATTTTAGCAGGATAAACACCTAAAAATATATATTTGTTAGCAAAGCTGGGCACCGCTAATTAAAAAATTAGTTCCACAATTTCTAAAACGCTTATTAATTTTTTTAGGTCCACAATTTCAAAAGCACAAATGTCTTATGAAAATTAGGGGAAGCTAATCTAATCCGCTATTTATATATTTCTATATTATATATATATATATTTATATATAGCCGGCAGCGTTATCAATATTTGCACTACACTGCCAACTGAAAAGTAACAAAAATGATCCTAAAAGGATGAAATTACAAAAATCAAAGGATTTATTTAATACTTTACGTACATATATTCTATTCGGCCACGAAATTAACAAAAAATAGAATGATCTTTTAATCCCTAAAACCACGTTTAAATCTCAAATACACGGGTGTGTCGCCACCGCATTTATACATGAAAGTAACCCAAATACATGAAACTAACGACTCGCCGTCGAATGGTCGACACAAAACGCACAATAAAATACTCCGGCCACGTTAATTTGGCTTGAAACAGCTGGGTTCTCTAAGGATTTCCATTAGTAACCCAGCACAACCAACCGGCAGACACAGTTAGCGTCTATAGGTAGTCAACAGATTTAATGAAAAGTAACTAAAATACATAAAAATAACGACTCACCGTCGAATGGTCGACACAAAACACACCTTAAAATCATCCGGCCACGTTAATTTGGCTTGAAACAGCGGGGTTCTTTAAGGATTTATGAAGACACCGAGCGCAGCCAGCTACAGAATTAGCCCCTGAGTTCAACTATGACCCGGAAGATGGAATAGTCCATTTTTAGTAGGGGGATAAAGAAATCGACCGTTTTTTTATTGCGTATATTTAATGATCGTTTTCATCGTAACTATAATTATTTTTATGTTAAATGTACATTAACAAGCATGAGCAATGTTAGTGATGTAGGTGACTGCACGGGGCGAGGCGGGGCCGGGGCCACTGCTGAAATGGGACCCCCAGGCATTTACCTACATGGTAGAGCCGAGTCTGTTCTCAGCTCTGCCCCCCTCCCCCCTCCAACCCTCCCTCCCCCCTCCAACCCTTCCTCCTCTCTGCTCTTACGGTGGGGAAAAAGGTAAAAAACAAGCAGCATAAGAGCTTGTAAATAAGTTTATTGGTTTTTACTGATAGATAATTAGTTATTAGCGGTACTGCATTTTAAATAAAAATAGCACAAATCCGCTTATGAATTATAAAAGTTAGTCAATTCACAAAAACGCTGACAAAAAGTTTAGGTCCACTGTAAGCGGAATAGCGCTTTAGCGCTCTCTAGCGTTCATACGCCCACCTTTGTTTGTTAGCTGACATTATTGTAAGAGGGTGTCTCAGTTTAATTTTTGTTAAGAAATGATTACAAATCAGCTTATTTTATAAAAAGCCATATACGGTTGAACCTGACTATAGGTCGCAGGCCATGAAAAAATGATAAAATGCCGTGACCTATAGTCCGGAAAATACGGTTGTCTGTTGTGAAGTCAGGTCGAAACCCTCTGCCTTATTTCTGTTCGTCACAAAGTATTTGATCTTTTTTTCTTATTTTTGACATGTTGAGACTCTATAGGTTAATTATCAGACGTAGCCAAAATCAAAATACTTGTCACATGCACAGCACATGTGGCCAACTAAATACTGTATATTAAACAAATTATTCCAGTATACGTAACAAATGTGTAAGAAATAAAGTTTTATTTCGGACATGCAGTACCTCTATAAGGGCGGCACGTGCCTCAGTTGATAGAGTTGTTGCCTCTCAGCGAGAAGGTTGCCGGTTCAAATCCCGGCCAGCACCTTCTCTGTGTTGAGTTAGCATGTTCTCTCTGTGCATGCGTGGGTTTTCTGCAGGTACTCTGGTTTCCTCCCACAGTCCAAAAACATGCATGTTGGACTGATTGATAACTGTAAATTGTCTCTAGGTGTGAGTGAGAGAGTGAATGGTTGTTTGTCTCGTTTGTCTCTATGTGTCCCTGTGATGGACTGGAGACCTGTCCAGGGTGTACCCCCACCTCTCACACAGTGACTGTTGGGCATGGGCACCAGTGATGCAGTAACCACAAATGGATGGATGGATGTAAACAGCCTGCTCTCCGTCTCTATGTAACGTTTGTGTGTTTCAGAGGCAGCAGGTGGTGATGACAGAGCAGCTGGCCAAAACTCACACCAACATCCACTTCTCTGTCCTGCACCCCGGCTGGGTGGACACTCCAGGTGACCGTCCGCTCTCCGCACATCAAACGTCTCCGCGGTCGTCCAGACCCACATAACGTCACACTGTTTTGTCCTCTGTGTCTCAGCGGTGGCCAACGCCATGCCAGACTTCCACCGCTCCATGAAGGACAGGCTGCGGACCCCCGAGCAGGGGGCTGACACCGTGCTGTGGCTGGCCGTCTCCGAGGCTGCTGCCGCAAACCCCACTGGACATTTCTATCAGGGTGGGTGCAACAAGAAACACGTTGTTTAAGAACTGAAAGACAAAAAAATGAATGTAATTATCAAAGATAAGAATAAAATCCACCCTGTGATGGACTGGAGACCCGTCCAGGGTTTGCCCCGCCCCTCGCACTGTGACGGCTGGACATGGGCACCGGCGACCCCCGTGACCCAAAATGGAAGAAGCGGGTCGAAGATAATGGATGGATGGAAGAATAAAATCCTGAGGTAGTGTGTATGTGTGCGTGTGTGTGTGTATTTGGCCTGTGTCCAGTGCAGCTGTTGTGTGCTGGTTTTGGTGTCAGAGCGTCCAGTGTCTCCATGAGGACACTCACAAACACAATGTCCCTTTGGTGCTGCAGGGTGGTGGTGATTGTGTGTGTGTGTGTGTGGTGGTGGTGGTGGTGGGGGAGTAGCCTGACAGGAAGCACAGAAACAGGCTGCACACGTGACTCTGTTCTATGGAAGCTGTGGGACTTGTCTCTCAGCTGGAGGCCTGTGGGCGTCAGGATGAGGCTTCGTTTCAAACACCTTAAATTTAAAAATTGTTTTTGGTTTGCATCTTCAGTTGACTCAACACACACTACTGCTCAAACTAACACTTGGCCATGCATGACTTCCTTGTAGAATAGTTTGTGGAGCCATCTGTTGCAGCAAGGATCTCTTCTGGTCTGTTTCTTGGTCCAACAGGACATGATGCTGTGTACAGAAAGCCCAGAGTTTTAGATCGGTCCACAGTGTCCCACCTCTCTCCTGGAGGTGGACACCAGCTCCTGGTGACCCTGAAGAAACAGGCATGTGGACCAGTGGATGGACGGAGGTCTGGACTTTGACTGGACCATTCCAGGACATCTGCCTGTTCCTCCTCAAACAAGTGGAGTGACTGAGGACATTGTCCTGCTGGAAGGAGAACCTCCATTTCCAGTCTCAAATCTCTGGAAGGCTCCATCAAGTTCCTCTGAAGAATTTCTCTGTATTTTGCTCTAATTGACCAACACCCCCACAGCATGACGCTGCCACCACCATGCCTCACAGTGGGTCTGGATGAGAGATGTGCACCAGATATGACCTTGTCCCTGAAGTCAGGTTTAATACAGTATAAGTCTCATGTAGGCCTGTCACGATAAACAATAAATCCGTTAATCACATGATAAATTAAAATGATCGACCTCATTTTCATTTATTGACTTTATTGTTTCTTCATGTTTCTCTCTACTGAAGACACTGGATGACAAAAAGCTCAACTCCGGTGATCTTCACTGACCCCTCCCTTTCCCTTTGAAATCAATTTTAACGATCCAAAATCACGTTTTTGGATCGTTAAAAGCAGTTAAGCTGAGAAGCTAAACTAACAGGCTGACCTTGGGGAACTCCGTCTTGTCAAAGCTCCAAAATTCGCGGTTGAAACCCGTGCCTTCATGTAAAAGTTGTTTTTCTCTGCAAAAAGAAGCTGAGAACTTGTTTACTGTTTTTTTTATTAAAAGCTTTGTGCGAAAAATGCTATGATGAAGAGCTCAAACCACCGAGCATCCGCCATTTTGAGAACCGAATAAAGGAAGGAGACAGCCCATGTCACGTCAATGGGCCTCCCTCCCATTTTTCTTAAAGAGACACGCTGCTCGCTCCCTCACTATCCATCCTTCAGTTCAAACAGTCTTATACTGCCATCTGGTGGTCAAAAAAGATACTGCACCCAAAACATATCAACCAACATTTCTTCTTAAATTTGACAATAATTAATATTCATTGTCAAATTTCAAACAATATTATCATTTATTACAAAAATTTCTGAGACAATGAATCGCCCAGCAACATTTGTTATCGTGACAGGTCTAGTCTCATCTGTTCACAGCAGCTTCTTCCACAGGCTTGGAGAGTCTCCATTATGTGTTCAGCCCTGGTTTATTAAATGTGGTTTTCTCATGGGTCCATCAGCTCTGCAGCTTCTGTGGACAGATCCTTTCATCTCTAAGAAGAGCTGCTCCGCTCCATCAGGGTGACCTTTGCCCTCTTGGAAGTGTCAGTGGTGGCATAGTATATTTCCTAATACTGTAATGGATTTAATGAAGGACGGCACAGCAGAACAGTGATTAGTACTGTTTCACAGCAGGTACAGGTAGGTTGCAGGTTCACCTCCCTACCTTTCTGGGTGGAGTTTGCATGTTGTCTCTGTGCGCATGTGGGTTTTCTCCAGGTACTCTGGTTTCCTCCCACCGATTTAAAACATGCATGTTAGACTGACTGGTAACTGTTATCTCTATGTGAATAAGTGTGGATGTTTGTCTCTATGTGTCCCTGTGATGGACTGGAGACCTGTCCATGTGTCCCTGTGATGGACTGGCCTGTCCAGGTGTCCCTGTGATGGACTGGAGACCTGTCCAGGTGTCCCTGTGATGGACTGGAGACCTGTCCAGGTGTCCCTGTGATGGACTGGAGACCTGTCCAGGTGTCCCTGTGATGGACTGGAGACCTGTCCAGGTGTCCCTGTGATGGACTGGAGACCTGTCCAGGTGTCCCTGTGATGGACTGGAGACCTGTCCAGGTGTCCCTGTGATGGACTGGAGACCTGTCCAGGTGTCCCTGTGATGGACTGGAGACCTGTCCAGGTGTCCCTGTGATGGACTGGAGACCTGTCCAGGTGTCCCTGTGATGGACTGGAGACCTGTCCAGGTGTCCCTGTGATGGACTGGAGACCTGTCCAGGTGTCCCTGTGATGGACTGGAGACCTGTCCAGGTGTCCCTGTGATGGACTGGAGACCTGTCCAGGTGTCCCTGTGATGGACTGGAGACCTGTCCAGGTGTCCCTGTGATGGACTGGAGACCTGTCCAGGTGTCCCTGTGATGGACTGGAGACCTGTCCAGGTGTCCCTGTGATGGACTGGAGACCTGTCCAGGTGTCCCTGTGATGGACTGGAGACCTGTCCAGGTGTCCCTGTGATGGACTGGAGACCTGTCCAGGTGTCCCTGTGATGGACTGGAGACCTGTCCAGGTGTCCCTGTGATGGACTGGAGACCTGTCCAGGTGTCCCTGTGATGGACTGGAGACCTGTCCAGGTGTCCCTGTGATGGACTGGAGACCTGTCCAGGTGTCCCTGTGATGGACTGGAGACCTGTCCAGGTGTCCCTGTGATGGACTGGAGACATGTCCAGGTGTCCCTGTGATGGACTGGAGACATGTCCAGGTGTCCCTGTGATGGACTGGAGACATGTCCCTGTGATGGACTGGAGACATGTCCAGGTGTCCCTGTGATGGACTGGAGACCTGTCCAGGTGTCCCTGTGATGGACTGGAGACTGTCCAGGTGTCCCTGTGATGGACTGGAGACCTGTCCAGGTGTCCCTGTGATGGACTGGAGACCTGTCCAGGTGTCCCTGTGATGGACTGGAGACCTGTCCAGGTGTCCCTGTGATGGACTGGAGACCTGTCCAGGTGTCCCTGTGATGGACTGGAGACCTGTCCAGGTGTCCCTGTGATGGACTGGAGACCTGTCCAGGTGTCCCTGTGATGGACTGGAGACCTGTCCAGGTGTCCCTGTGATGGACTGGAGACCTGTCCAGGTGTCCTGTGATGGACTGGAGACCTGTCCAGGTGTCCTGTGATGGACTGGAGACCTGTCCAGGTGTCTCTGTGATGGACTGGAGACCTGTCCAGGTGTCTCTGTGATGGACTGGAGACCTGTCCAGGTGTCTCTGTGATGGACTGGAGACCTGTCCAGGTGTCTCTGTGATGGACTGGAGACCTGTCCAGGTGTCTCTGTGATGGACTGGAGACCTGTCCAGGTGTCTCTGTGATGGACTGGAGACCTGTCCAGGTGTCTCTGTGATGGACTGGAGACCTGTCCAGGTGTCTCTGTGATGGACTGGAGACCTGTCCAGGTGTCTCTGTGATGGACTGGAGACCTGTCCAGGTGTCTCTGTGATGGACTGGAGACCTGTCCAGGTGTCTCTGTGATGGACTGGAGACCTGTCCATGTGTCTCTGTGATGGACTGGAGACCTGTCCATGTGTCCCTGTGATGGACTGGAGACCTGTCCAGGTGTCTCTGTGATGGACTGGAGACCTGTCCATGTGTCCCTGTGATGGACTGGAGACCTGTCCAGGTGTCTCTGTGATGGACTGGAGACCTGTCCATGTGTCCCTGTGATGGACTGGAGACCTGTCCAGGTGTCTCTGTGATGGACTGGAGACCTGTCCAGGTGTCCCTGTGATGGACTGGAGACCTGTCCAGGTGTCTCTGTGATGGACTGGAGACCTGTCCAGGTGTCCCTGTGATGGACTGGAGACCTGTCCAGGTGTCCCTGTGATGGACTGGAGACCTGTCCATGTGTCCCTGTGATGGACTGGGGACCTGTCCATGTGTCCCTGTGATGGACTGGAGACCTGTCCAGGTGTCCCTGTGATGGACTGGGGACCTGTCCATGTGTCCCTGTGATGGACTGAAGACTTACACAGTGACTGCTGGATATGCACACCAGTGACCCCATGACCCAGAAAGAATGAAGCGAGTAAAGATGATGAATAGGGGCTTGGCACATTTAGTACATGCATTATTTGACTCATTCTGTGGGCGTGTTACAGGAAACGTGCACGTTAAATTTTAAATGTTGTTCCGCTCCACAGCGTTGAGGCTGCCAGAACTGCAGACAACCTGTACCTGAAGAACTCAAGGGAACGTACATCAAATGTAGGAGAGATGTACTGGCTTGATCCCGGACCGGAACATTAGTTATGGTGCATAACCTTCAGTCAGTTCACTGCGGTGCAACACATTAGTATGGGAACTTACCCTCACGTCCTGGAAATGCATATGCAGAACTTAGGCCTAAACTGACAGGCGTTAATATATTCAACTCTCCTGTGCAGAGATTACAGCCTGTGTGACGTCACGTGTTATAACATCCAGGATGAAGTGTTTTATGAACGTGTTAGGAGATGCCCAGTTTGCAGCAGCACATATCTGCTACTGAAACACCTCTAAACAAGGCCCATGAAGTCGCTAACCCTCGGGTTGAGTGAGCATGTATCCTGCTGGGTGCCTACTGAACTTTACAGCTGTATGCTCTGGAGATGGCCTCTGTCACCCAGTGAGAGAGGCACTGCTTTGATAAGGCCCTGCCTTTAGCAAGCTTAGCAAAGCACACGAACAGCTGATTGGTCCTTCGTCAGCTTCCTGTTCTCTCCATATAGATGCTCAGAGCCCGCACAGGGCAGAGTTCGTTCCAACGTCTCTGCTCTTCAGTCAGAACAGGGGGAGGAGAAAAGGCTGACAGTTCAAAACCCAGGCTTTTGTAGCTTAAAGCTGTGACTTTAGGCACATATGCAGGATTTGGGCATAAAGTTACCTTAGACCCATCATAAGCAAACTGGGTGCACAGAGGATGAACTATGTGGATGTCCCCCACCCGCTTGGCGGAGCACAGAGCCAGAAGGAGGGCATTCTTATAAGACAGTGGATCCCATTTAATGCTCTGTAGCATTTCGAATGGTGGGTCACAGAGAGCGTCCAGCACCAGTGTTAGGTGCCATTGAGGGGCTAACACTCTGCCTGGAGGCCTTTTCCTCATCACTCCCTTCATGAACCGGACCACGAGAGGGTGGGCACCAGGAGATTTTCCTCTCCATCCCTCATGACATGCTGAAATGGCAGATAGAAATACTTTATTTGTCGAAAAGGAGCGACCCTTTTCTAACAGGTCCTGCAGAAAAGTGAGAACCTGTGCCATATTACTGGAATATGAGACAATATTCCTCTCCAGACACCAGGCCTCGAACACACTCCATTTTTTTGCGTAAAGTGTTTGTGTTGACATTGCACGTGCACTCTGTATTGTATTCACTACATTACAGGGTAGGCCTGAGGCTATTAGCCTTCTCCTTTCAGGGGCCAAGCCCAAAGTTGCTAGAGTTCAGGACGTGGATGCCATATCTGCCCGTGGGCCTGTGACAGGAGGCCCTTGCACATAGGCAATTGCCATGGTGTTCCTACCAGCAGTCCTATCATCTCTGCAAACCAAGCTATTTTTGACCACTTGGGAGCGACCAGGATCAGGAAGAGGGCTCCTCCGCGCACACGGTCTAGTGTTGGCTGGACCAGCGCCACAGGTGAGAAGGCGTAATAATGCCTCATTTCCGACCACTCGTGGGCCAATGTGTCCAAACCCATTGTTGCGTTTACATCCCGTATGGAGTAAAACATAACAAGGTGAGCATTTTCATTGGATGCAAAGAGATCGGCATCCGCCCTCCCGAATCGTGCCCAGATCTGGTCCACTATTCGAAGGTTTAGACGCCATTCCGTCGGGAGAGGCACTCCTCTTGAGAGTGTATCTTCCCCTTAGTTTAATATTCCCGGCACATGTGTTACCCTGAGTGACGGCAAACGTGAGCTGCTCCAGGTCAGCAGTTTCTAGGTCAAACGAAGGAGGGATAGGGAGTGTGTGCTCCCTTGCCTGTTGACGTGCGTGATCATGCACGTGTTGTCCGAGCTTATCAGTACATGTTACTGTGAGACCAGACCCCTTCTGTAGAAGTACCTCAGTGCCAAGAAAACAGCCATCAGCTCCAGCTGATTGATATGTAGCTTTGTCATCTGCTGAGACCACACACCTCTGACATGCTGGTTTCTGCAAATTGCACCCCAGCCAGACTTTGAGGCGTCCGTCATGACCATGACACGAGATAAGACCTGGCCGAGTGGAGCACCCCTGCTGAGCGCTATGGTGTCCCTCCAGGGCTGCAGGGCTTTTAAGCAGGCTGAGCTGATTCTTATCCGCCTCATTTGTTGCGGGGGAGGGGGGGGCGAGATGCTGCTGCTCGTGAAACCAAATCTGAAATGGGCGCATGTTTAATAAACCCAGAGGAATCTAGACGATTGCAGCCGCCATAAGTCCTAAAAGACGTTGACATAGTCTGAGTGACAGGACTCTGTTGTGTTGGAACATGGCCAGGCACTGATTGAGGTCTGTCAGTCTTCTCTCTGACAACCTCGCTCGATACAGAACCGAGTTCAACTCTAAACCCAGGAAAACAATGCTCTGGGTTTACATCAATTGACTCTTTTCTGCGTTTATAACAAAACCTAGGTTCTTTAGGTGCGACATTAACAGAGCTGTGTGCGCTTTTGCCTGCTCGTGCGAGCTTGCTAAGATCAGCAAGTCATCAAAATAGTCCAACGTTCTGACCCCTTGACCTCTTATGGGTGCCAGAGCTGCCTC
>JBBPBX010006404.1:27666-45807 GCA_038048925.1 Garcialebias charrua | reverse complement strand
TCGGATGCCCTTCCTGACACAACCACAGACCACCGAGCAACCACAGCCCTCTGTGTGGAGTAGAGAGCTGATATCTAGGGTTCCCGGGGGAGCAGATGGTGTGGGTTAAGGGCCTTGCTCAAGGGCCCAGAGTGGGACAGATGAGGGTGGAGACAGGTGTGACCGCTTCATTTATCCCACCCACATCTTTGATGTTGTCGGTACCGGGGCTTGAACCGGCGATCTTCCGATCACAAGCGCACCTTCTTAACCTCTGCGCCACCACTCCCATCCTGCAGGATTTAAATATCTTGGCATATTTATAACACCTGCTTTTGATCAGATGTTCAAAAAACCAACTTTGTCCCACTATTTACACAAATAAAACTAGACCTTGAACGCTGGAACTATCTTCCTTTATCTTGGATGGGCAGACTTTCGCTCCTCAAGATGAACGTTCTTCCTTGCTTATTATACCCAATTGTTTATGTTTATGTTTATTAAATTTGTTCATTTTTTTTACAAAAGAAACAATACAAGACAATCCCATAAATGATAATGTACAAAATATAAAAAAATAAAAGGTAGCAGAAAGAAGAATAAATCTTATTATATCTGCCCCTTTTTTCCAACAATTAGATTAAACAATAATAATCTTCAACCAACAGTACAAAATGACTAACTCTTTCTAATTTTCTAACTAATACAATACACATTACTCTAGTTCATATCCATCCATCCATCCATCTTCGTCCGCTTATCCGGGGTCGGGTCGCGGGAGGTAGCAACCTAAGTAGGGAGGCCAGACTTCCCTCTCCCCAGCCATGGAGCAGCTCCTCTGGGGGAATCCCAAGGCGTTCCCAGGCCAGCCGAGAAACATAGTCCCTCCAGCGTGTCCTGGGTCTTCCTCTGGGTCTCCTCCCGGTGGGACATGCCCGGAACACCTCACCAGGGAGGCGTCCAGGAGGCATCCTAACCAGATGCCCGAGCCACCTCAACTGGCTCCTCTCGATGTGGAGAAGCAGCGGCTCTACTCTGAGTCCCTCCCGGATGACTGAGCTTCTCACCCTATCTCTAAGGGAGAGTCCAGACACCCTGCGGAGAAAACTCATTTCAGCCGCTTGTATCCGAGATCTCGTTCTTTCGGTCACAACCCAAAGCTCATGACCATAGATGAGGGTGGGAACGTAGATCGATCGGTAAATTGAGAGCTTTGCCTTTCGACTCAGCTCTCTCTTCACCACGACAGACCGGTACAGCGCCCGCTTCACTGCGGATGCTGCACCTATCCGCCTATCGATCTCACGCTCCAGTTTTCCCTCATTCGTGAACAAGATTCCGAGATACTTAAACTCCTCCACTTGGGGCAGGACCTCATCCCCGACCCGGAGAGGGCATGCTACCCTTTTCCGGCTCAAGACCATGGCCTCGGATTTGGAGGAACTGATCCTCATCCCGGCCTCATCACACTCGGCTGCAAACCGCTCCAGCGAAAGCTGTAGATCACGATCTGATGAAGCCAATAGGACCACATCATCTGCAAAAAACAGAGAAGAGATTCCAATGCCACCAAAACGGATCCTCTCAACACCTTGGCTGCACCTAGAAATTCTGTCCATAAAAGTTATGAACAGAATCGTGACAAAGGGCAACCTTGGCGGAGTCCAACTCTCACTGGAAACGAACCTGACTTACTGCCGGCAATGTGGACCAAGCTCTGACACCGGTCGTACAGGGACCTAACAGCCCATATCAATGGGCCTGGTACCCCATACTCCCGGAGTACCCCCCACAGAACCCCCCGAGGGACGCGGTCAAATGCCTTTTCCAAGTCCACAAAGCACATGTAAACTGGTTGGGCAAACTCCCACGCACCCTCCAGGACCCTGTTGAGGGTGTAGAGCTGGTCCAGTGTTCCACGACCAGCACGAAAACCACACTGCTCCTCCTGAATCCGAGGTTCGACTATCCGACGGACCCTCCTCTCCAGAACCCCTGAATAGACCTTACCAGGGAGGCTTAAGAGTGTGATCCCCCTATAGTTGGAACACACCCTACGGTCCCCCTTTTTGAATAGGGGAACCACCACCCCAGTCTGCCAATCCAAGGGAACTGCCCCCGATGTCCACGCGATATTGCAGAGTCGCGTAAGCCAACACAACCCCACAACATCCAGAGCCCTAAGGAACTCAGGGCGAATCTCATCCACCCCTGGAGCCCTGCCACCGCGGAGCTTTTTAACCACCTCGGTGACCTCAGCTCCAGAGATTGGAGAGCCCGACCCAAAGTCCCCAGGCTCCGCTTCCTCAGTGGAAGACGTGCCAGTAGGATTGAGGAGGTCTTCGAAGTACTCCGCCCACCGACTCACAACATCCCGAGTTGAGGTCAACAGCACGCCATCCCCATTTGAGACGCCGGAAGGTGGATCAGAATCGTCTCGAAGCCGTACGGAAGTCATTTTCCATGGCCTCTCCGAACTCCTCCCACGCCCGAGGTTTTGCCTCAGCAACCACCCGAGCCGCATGCCGCCTGGACTGTCGGTACCTATCTACTGCTTCCGGGGTCCCACAGGCCAAAAAGGCCCAATAGGACTCTTTCTTCAGCCTGACAGCATCCCTCACCGCCGTTGTCCACCACCGGGTTCGAGGGTTGCCACCACGACAGGCACCAACAACCTTGCGGCCACAACTCTGATAAGCTGCCTCGACAATAGAGGTGCGGAACATGGCCCACTCGGACTCAATGTCCCCCGCCTCCCTCGGAACGTGTTCAAAGCTCTCCCGGAGGTGGGAGTTAAAGCTCCGTCTTACGGGAGACTCTGCCAGACGTTCCCAGCAGACCCTCACAATACGTTTGGGTCTGCCAGGTCTGACCGGCATCCTCCCCCACCATCGGAGCCAACTCACCACCAGGTAGTGGTCAGTTGACAGCTCCGCCCCTCTCTTCACCCGAGTGTCCAGGACATGCGGCCGCAGATCAGATGAGACGACAACAAAGTCGATCATCGAACTGCGACCTAGGGTGTCCTGGTGCCAAGAGCACATATGTACACCCTTATGCCTGAACATGGTGTTCGTTATGGACAATCCATGACGAGCACAGAAGTCCAACAACAAAACACCACTCGGGTTCAGATCAGGGGGGCCGTTCCTCCCAACCACACCCCTCCAGGTCTCACTGTCATTGCCCACGTGAGCGTTGAAGTCCCCCAGTAGAACAAGGGAGTCCCCAGGAGGCGCACTCTCCAATACCCCCTCCAAGGACTCCAAAAAGGGTGGGTAATCTGCGCTGCCGTTTGGCGCATAGGCACAAACAACAGTCAGAGCCCGTCCCCCCACACGTAGGCGAAGGGAGGCTACCCTCTCGTTCACCGGGGTGAACCCCAACGTACAGGCACCAAGATGGGGGGCAACAAGTATGCCCACTCCTGCTCGGCGCCTCTCACCAGGGGCAACTCCAGAGTGGAAGAGTGTCCAACCCCTCTCAAGGAAACTGGTTCCAGAGCCAGAGCCATGCGTTGAGGTGAGTCCGACTATTTCTAGCCGGAACCTCTCAACCTCACACACTAGCTCAGGCTCCTTCCCCACCAGAGAGGTGACATTCCATGTCCCAATGGCCAGCTTCTGTAGCCGAGGATCAGACCGCCAGGGTCCCCGCCCTCGGCCACCACCCATCCCACATTGCACCCGACCCCTTTGGCCCCTCCCATAGGTGGTGAGCCCATGGGAAGGGGGACCCACGTCTCCTCTTCGGGCTGTGCCCGGCCGAGCTCCATGGGTAAAAGCCCGGCCACCAGGCGCTCGCCAACGTGCCCCACCTCCGGGCCTGGCTCCAGAGTGGGGCCCCGGTGACCCGCGTCCGGGCGAGGGAACATTTTGTCCATTTATTTTACTCATCATAAGGGGTCTTTGGGCTGCACTTTGTCTGGTCCCTCACCTAGGACCTGTCTGCCTTGGGTGACCCTACTAGGGGCATGAAGCCCCTGACAGCATAGCTCCTAGGATCATTGGGACACTCAAACCCCTCCACCACGGTAAGGTGGCAGCCCAGGGAGGGGCTAGTTCATATATATTTTTTAACACTTTCGTTTTGATCATTTTCTTAAATGTAGACCTTGACTTGGCATTTTTAACTACATTCTCCAAGCCATTCCATAATCTAATTCCCTGGATTGAGGTAGAACGTCCCTTCAAACTAGTTCTGAATTGTGGTTTTACAAACATCTCTGTCCCCTTAAGATTATAACAACTTTGTCTTTTAACAAAATGCATTTGGATATTTAAAGGTAATGCATTATTTTGAGCCCTATACATAACTGATAAAATATTATAGTCTACCAAATCATGGAACTTCAATAACTTCAGTTGATAAAATAATGTACTTGATGGATGACGGTAATGTTTTCTAGTGATAATTCTTACAGCTCTTTTCTGTAATACAAAAATAGGCTTTGTGATTGTTTTACACGCATTCCCCCAAACATCAATACAATAGATTAAGTGTGGAACAATGATTGTGTTATACAACAAATACAGAGCTTTATCATTCAATAGGTCTCTGACTTTGTACAGTACTGCAATCGATTTAGCTATTTTTATTCTTACAGAATTTATGTGTTGTTTCCATGTCAGTTTGTCATCAATGATAACACCCAAAAACTTCACCTCACTCACTCTACAAATCTCAACACCCTCAATTTTGAGTGGAACATCAACAGTTTTCTTTTTATTACTGAATATCATGTAATTAGTTTTTTCTAGATTTAATGATAATTTATTTATTTTAAACCAAGTTTGTATCTTGACAAATTCTGTCTTTATCAATTCCAACATTTGTTCTATATCTTCACCTAAACAGAAAAATGTGGTATCATCAGCAAAAAGTACACATTTAAGGAGTCCTGACACATTTACCAAGTCATTCACATATAAAATAAATAGCTTTGGTCCAAGTACAGAGCCTTGGGGAACTCCACATGTGATATTACAGAGGTCAGATCTTACATCATTTATTTGTACAAATTGTTTCCTATCTTTCAAGTAGCTAGATACCCACTGTAATGCTGGTCCTCTAATACCATATTTGTTCAGTTTTTCAAGGAGAATGGTGTGATCAATAGTATCGAATGCTTTTTTTAAATCAACAAAAATACTGATACAATATTGTTTTTGATCGACAGCAGTAGTTATTTGTTCCATTAATTCCATGAGAGCCATTGATGTAGAGTTTTTTGCTCTAAACCCATACTGACTGTTGCTTAGAATATTTTGTTTATCTATAAATTGATCTAGTCTGTTTACAAATAGTTTTTCAAGAATTTTTGAAAACTGTGGTAACAAGGATATAGGTCTATAATTGTTGAACACACATTTATCACCATTTTTAAAAAGAGGAACTACCTTAGCTACTTTCATATTATCTGGAAATATTCCTGTTGAAAATGATAAATTACATATGTATGTAAACGGCTCAATAACATGGCTCATTATGTCCTTTACAAACATCATATCCATGTCCACCCAGTCCCTTGATCTCTTGTCTGTAAGATTTTTTACTACATTCATTATTTCCTCTTTGTTAGTTCCATTTAGAAAAATACTATTTGCACAACCTTTAATTGAATGGATCCCATTATTATCTGCTTTTGGTATTTTAGCTGCAAGGCTTGATCCAACATTCACAAAATATTGATTAAATCAATATTTAAGAGATAGGAAAAATATTTAGTTTGTAAGTCAAATCAATAAGTTAAATCAATGTTTGTTTGTTAAATCAATATTAAATCAAGATCCAGCTTTTTCATCATGAATTTCATCGTTGTCTTTTACAAAGTATTTTGAAATACCAGTTTTTGTTTTATGATTCTTCGGGACATTATTCATTACTCGCCATGTTGCTTTCATATCACCATTACTTTTATCTAATAATTTACTATAATTTTCTTTCTTATGTTTCCTTATAATCCCTACTAATTTATTTTTATACTTTTTATATTTTTCTTCAGCGCTCTGACTTTGCAATTTCAAGAAACATGAATACAAATAATTCTTTTTTTTACAAGCATTTCTCAACCCTTTTGTCATCCATGGTTAATCAACCGTATTTCTCTTTGTATGATTTGTTTGCACACAATTCTTTTCATACAGAGCCTCCAAGATATTCATAAACTCATCATATGCTCTGTTCGCATCATCATGATGGGGATGATACCAGTCTTGTTTACTCAGAAGTGGATTCAAAAACTAAAAAGTTGGTTTAATTCCTTTATATGGGCCAAAAGAATGGCATTCATAAAAATGTCAACATTGCAGTTACCAAGAGACAAGGGAGGCTTAGCTTTTCCGGACATTAAAAAATATCTATAATATACAGCATAACAAGCCGCATATTATCACACAAACAACTAAGGAAAGTCAGCATTCTCGGGGGACCTTCGGCGCGGACAGGTCTGAAATGCTCACAATTGCTTGTGCACAATTAATTGTTCTATTCCCTGTTAAACTCTGATTATTCTCTTTTAAACTCCACGTGGAAAACCTAGTGAAGAAACTGAAAGTTAAACTGGGTTTCTTTTTCAGAAACAGATCATGTCTATCACTGAATGTTAGGAAACGCCTTGTATCTGTGACTTTCCTTCCCTCCATTGATTACGGTGACATTCTCTACATGAATGCTCCTACAAGCACCCTGCGGATGTTGGATGTTGTCTATCATGGTGCACTAAGATTCATAACTGGTTGTGATTATCGTACCCACCACTGCACCCTGTATTCACTGGTTAATTGGACATCATTAACCTCACGCAGACTCTTCCACTGGTACATTTTCATCTTCAAATCACTTCTTGGTCTGCTGCCCTCATACATCTCCTCCTACATGTCTTTGCGTGAGTGCAGCTACAGCGTGCGCTCTCAGGACATGATTACCTGCAGTGTTCCGTCAGTGAGGACTGAACTTGGAAAAAGGGCCTTCTCCTACTCCGCTCCTGCTTCATGGAATATCTTACAAAAAGATCTGAAGCTCTCGACCTTGACTTCTCTAAATGGTTTTCAGAATCTGTTGGAAACCTGGCAAAAACCAATGCAGATTTTTTCCTGTCTTTGATTTTATACATATACCTTATAATGTTTTGCTAGTTTTTAGATACTTTGTTAAAGACCGTGTAAAGTGAAATTAAATGTGTGTTTTTATTTTGTCACACGGCATAAATATGTGTTATTAATCACCCATATAAATCTGACTGATTAAAAACATTGATTTCCTTATAAAATTAAGTCTCAAAAATCATGAAAAAACATGATTTTGCCTTGCTCTAGAACGCTGGGGGCGTGTCGCACGTGGGCGTGGTTTCAGCGCAGTACTGCACTCATGTCCTTTTCCTGCCTTGAGCGAGAGACAGACAAGGAGCAGCAGTGAAAACCTGCTCTGTTTTTATCTGAGTTCTGGCCGGTCACCTCGCATGCGGGGTCTGTGTTGGTGATTAAAAAGAGTAATCACGTTGATAAGTTATCTCATCTCTGTGTCAGCAGAGTCACGGCGCTCTCACACACACACACACACACGCGCGGGGGGGCTCGGATGTGAAAACAGGTGCAGCTCGCTCCAGCCGCAAAAGACAGAGGGCTGCGCAGCGGTTTTCTGTGTTTATATGTTCATGAAAACTTTAAAAAAATAAATTAAAAACAGGGAGTGCTTCTCCTTCAGAGCAGACCTGCACACCAGGAAATATTTAGAACCTGGTGCAGCCTCGTTGGACATGACTTTAGTTCACTCGTGACAAGTTCATTCCTCCTCCTCGGAGGAGGAAGAATGAATGGTGACAGCTTCAAGTGATCACTTGACTTTTGGCAACAAAAAAAAAAAGAAATGTCACAATGGAGCAGCTGCAGTCCATGCGTAAAAGGAGTGAGAGTACAGGAGGGAGACGGTCGTCGGTAGCGAGTGACGGCTCCACGAAGAACGCATTTATATGACTGGAGCAGCAGGGGGTTGGGCTATACTAATGAGGACCGCGTGACGAAACGCGGTCACGTTTAAAACACGCCTAAAAAATCCTGAAATAGAAATATGTTTAAACACAGTTTGCTCTATAACTCCAAAATTAATTGAGCTACAATTTTGAGACTTTTTACTCATTTACAAGATTACAATTATCACATTTATAATGTTTATTGAAGAAAATGTTGAAATTCACTTTACACGGTCTTTAACATTGTTTTAGCAAAAACGATCATAGTTCAATGTTAAAATTTATATATGTTGTGCCCTTATATGGAAAGTTCAAAGATGATGTCAGGGGAGCTTTAATAGTGGAAAAGGAGCTGCCCTTTTCCAGTAGGTCGAACAGGAAGGTGAGAAGCTGGGCTAAATTACAGGAATATGGAGTAATATTCCTTTCTAGACACCAGATCTCAAAAACACACCATTTTCGTGCATAGAGTGTTTGTGTTGACTCTGCACGAGCAGCCCCCCCTTGTATTGTGTTTATCATGTTACTTGGTAGGCCAGAGGCTAGCAGCCATTCCCTTTCAGGGGCCAGGCCCAAAGTGACCAGTGGCCCGGGCGAGGGTGCCACATCTGCCCGTGGGCCTGCGTCAAGAGGTCTCTGTGTATAGGCAGTTGCCATGGTGTTCCTGCTAAACGTGAAATCACTTCTGCAAACCAGGCCTGCTTTGGCCACCTTGAGGCCACTAGAATCAATGAGAGGGCCCCCCTGCGCACACGCTCCAGTGTTGCTTGAATTAAAGTGACTGGTGGGAACACGTAATACAGCTTTGACGCTGGCCAATCGTGCGTGAACGCGTCAAGCCCTAGGGGTGCGTATGCGTCCCGTATTGAATGGAACATAGCAAGGTGGGCGTTGTCCTTGCACGCAAAGAGATCTGTGTCTGCTTTCCCGTATTGTGTCCATAACTGGTTCACAATACTTGGGTGAAGACGCCATTCTGCTGAGAGGGACGCTCCTCTTGAGAGAGCATCTGTCCCGTAGTTCAGATCTCCCGGCAGGTGTGTTGCTTTGAGTGACAGCACTCGTGAGTTGCACTATATGAGAAGCTTCTGGGTCAGTAGCAGGAGGGGGGGATCGTGTCTCCCCTCTCTGTCTACTTACGCGATCACACACTTGTTGTCCGATCTTATCAAAACATGTTGACGTGTGATCAGACCCTTCCTATGGAAGTGTTTGAGGGACAGGAACACAGCTTTCAGCTCCAACTGATTGATATGGAGCTGTGCCTCCTGCGGAGACCACACACCTCTGGTGTGCTGATTCCGGCAAAGACCCTCTCCCACCCAGACTTTGAGGTGTCTGTCGTCACAAGGGTCCGAGATAACACTCCGCCCAGTGGAAGACCCCTGCTGAGTGAAGTAGCACTTCCCCATGGCTGCAGGGCTTTCAGACAGTCTGTGCCAACTCTGAACCTTCCCCGTTTGCTGCGGGGGGCGAGCTGCTGTTGTCTGTGTGTCCAAATCTGAAAAGGACACATTTTTAATAAGCCCTGATGAATTGCAGCAATTCCTGCTGCCATTAAGCCCAAAAGACGCTGGCAAAGCCTGAGTGTCACCGTCTTGTCCAGCTGGAAGCGGGCCAAGCAGAGCTGGAGGCCTGATAATCGCTTTTCCGAAAGTCTTGCTCTGTACAGAACCGAGTTCAGCCTCAATCCCAGGAACACAATGTCCTAGGATGGGGTCATCTGACTTTTCTCTGAGTTTATCACGAACCCCATGGATTGTAGGTGTGACCTCACACGATCTGTGTGCAACCTTGCTTGCTCCTTGGAGCTCGTCAAGATCAATAAGTCGTCAAGATAATCTATAACTCTGATGTCCTGGCTCCTCATGGGAGCTAGGGCAGCTTTGAGACATTTTGTAAATACCCTCGGGGCGGTCGAGGGGCCGAAAGGTAGGGCTAAATATTTGTATGTTGCATTCTCGAATGCAAAACGCAGGAATTTTCTGTGGTTTGGCAGGATGCTGACATGGAAATATGCATCTTTTAAGTCCACAGTGCAGAAGTAGTCCCCCGGGCGTACAGAGTGAATCACCTGACGCAATGTTAACATTTTGAACTTGAACGATCTCAGTCGTCTGTTCAAAAGTCTTAAATCCAGGATGGGCCTCAGGCCTCCCCCTTTCTTTGGGACCACAAAGTATTTGCTGTAGTGGCCTTTGTTTACCTCCTGGGGAGGAACGGCTCTGACTACTCCTTTTTGAAGCAGCAGCATATTTCCTCTCTTAGGATGGAGGTACGAGCTGAGCTCATTGTTGACGTAATCACCCCCGAGAAGGGGGGTGGACGTCTGAAGAATTGTAGTCGGTACCCGTGAACTACGTTACCCATAACCCATTGCGATGGGCTGCACGCTGCCCGGCTCTCGCGTGAGCGGCGAGCCTGGAGGGCATGTTCACTCGAGACTTAATTTGAGTCAGGAGAGGTGGGGATGTGTGAGTGGCCCCCTCCTCTCTGCTCGGATGCAGGCTTGTTTGTCCTCCCGTTGGGGGCGAGGGGTCTGACTGTGACAGATCACCCCCTGTCCCCCCGTGAGGGCTCATTGGGCCCTTTGACAAGTAGAGTCTTATCAGAGGTGGGTTGGCCGGTTGTGTGAGACGGCTCCCCGCACTCTTTATTGACTGTTCACATTAAAAAAATGGTGGGGTTTTCCCTTTAATGCTGAGTCGTGACACAGAACATTTTGGGCACTTTGAGACTTTATTGCCGTGTGCAAACAACAATTTCTCTTTATTACACAAACATTTGAGAGTTTTTGTGTGCTTAAACTTTCTTAACCAGTTAATCAGGGTTTCTTTAACACAGATACTGGCGGTAAAAGTTCTGCCTTTCTTTTTCCCGATGGGTGAAAGTGCCTGTGATGGTGCAGGAACAGTTCTGGATCAGGCTGACTTCTGCTTTCTCTCTCGTACCGTTGACGGAGATCTGGGTGACCCGTCTGACATGGGACGAACCTCTGCTTCGACCAAGCCTGGCCTGTCTGAGGAGTGCATCCGTCCTGCTCTGAGGCGGGTTTTGGCCGTTGTTCGACCTCAAGTGTCTGCTTCTTTTGAGCTGGGCATTGCATGAGAGAGTGATGGTGCTGCTGTGGGCCTCTTTGGTTGCTCGAGTCTCTGGCTTGCGAGAAATGTTTTCTGGGCATGCTTTCACGCAGGGCCTCCTCTTGTTTTCTCCTCTGATCGCATCTGCTCTGGATCCTCTCCAGGGCTCCACCGAACAGGCTTGATGGCTCCATGGCGTGGTGGAGGAACGAGGAACGCTGGCTCTCAGGGAGATCTGTCAAAGTTAGCCATAAATGGCGGTGTTCAATCACCGTTTTAGCCATACACTTCCCTTGGGCGATGGCTGCTGTACCGGTGAGGCGGAGGATGAAGTATGCTGCTCTGCGTGCTTCGTCCAATATTTCAGCTGCCTTTTTCTTTGACGTGGTCTGCTATAGCTCATGTAGCTTCTCGGCCTGATAGGCCTGCAGCATGGAGGCAATGTTAAGGGCACAAGCCGCGAGGCCTTGAGCGGGGTAGCTCTTTTCAAGTTGAAGAGCTGACATGCGGCACGGCTTGCTGGGTAGCGTGGACTTCGAGCTCGACGTCTTTGGGGCCAAGTGTAAGGCCAAAGTCTCGTCCATCTGCGGGATGTGGGCCAGGCCCGCTGACTTCATGCCCTCGATGTCGAGGAACTGGGAGAGTGGCAGTGTCAAGGGCGCACTCGGTTCTGTCCATGAGCGTGTTAGCTCTGTTAGAAAGTCTGGAAAGACAGGCATCTTGTGTCTCACAGTGGCCTGTTGCTTGGCAAAAAAGTAGTTCCCCGCCAACCTCGTTAACTGTTGTCGAGGTGGGGGTTCTGGCCAAGTTACCTTCAGCGCCTCTGCAGCTCTGCGGCACAGCTCTGCGGCACAGCTCGAAAAAAGCAGGAGTGGACCCACCCGACTCCGCTTGTGCTGCCGCAGTTCCCTGGGAGACGTCTTCTGCGTCTCCCTCCTCCTTGTTGTCCACCTCGTCATTCGTTATCTCACCGGAGGCAGTCAGCGACAGCTCGTCGGCTTGCATCATGTCCCTCATGTTGAAGTTGATCCTTGTGTCCCCGTCGGGGCTCTGAATATCCATTCTGTCGCCCCAGCTTAGTGCTCCACTGTCCTCCATCTCATCCGCCTCCAGCTCTGCTGTAGGCATGAGAGTCTCTGAGATGAACGGGTCCCTTACCGCGGTGGAACTGCCCATGGCCTTGGCCACAAAGTCCACGCGTCTCCGTCGAGTTGTCTCGCGCAGCTGGCTGCAGTGAGAGCACGACTCGGGGGAATCTAAAACTGTCTTGGCATGGACCATTCCCAAACAAATCGGGCAGGCTTCGTGTGTGTCCAATGATGACATAAAGTAGCCACATTTGTTGGGGCACGGCCGATAACCAGGGCTCTCTGGTCTGCTGCCGGCCTTGTTGGAGTTTTTCGATTTCCTTTTGCCTTTCTCAGGAGCCATTGTCGAGAAAAGGCGTTGAGTGGAAGCAAGTTAGCGAAAGCTAAACAGGGTCTGTCAAGTGGAATCCAGTTAGCGCAAAGGGTTAGAAGAATTCTTCTCGCTGTGCTCTTCGTGTGGACTAGCCGTTAGCTCCGTTAGCTAACAGGTAGGCAAGTGGAGCAGTTAGCGTCCTGCTAAACTGGGTGACGAAACAGCAGAGATGGACGTCTAGCCGATGTTACAAACATTGTTGACACTTAGTTAGCGTCTGCTAAACGAAGTGCTCGCAGGGAAGTCTTCAGTGACGCCCTTGGTAGGGAGCACGCTCACCTCCTGGTTAGGCGGTTCAGTCACTCGAGACGTGTCCTGCGAAGTTCAGGTATGAAGTGAGGTGAAGGGCAAAAAGAGACCGAACGTGATGCGTCACCGTCTCTTATACCAAGGGGGCGGGGCCCCCTGGTGACGTTGACGCTCACTTGCCTTAAAAGGCGTGATAGAATTACTTCAGGTGAACTGTGCGGGGTGCAATTCCCATATGTCATATGTTGCACCTCAGTGAACTGATTGATAAGGGAACCACTTCTATTCTCTTGCCTTTAACACAGTGTGATTTGTTTTGATCCTCTCTGTACTACATTGTTGGCCATTTTAGTTAGTTTCTGTTGCTATTTGTATCTATATTTTTATTTTATGTTTTCCTGTCTAATGTGCTTGTTTGTTTCTATTGTACAGCTCTTTGGTTGGCCTTGTTGCTGTTTTAAGTGTGAAATAAATTGGCATGGTATGGTATAATCATAATTCAAACACAATCCTGAACATAAAATCTCTGAACCCAAAATAAAATATTTTTGCTCTAAACTGCAGCAAAAAACAACTTTCATTCAAATATAATTATCGTATTTTTTGCTGTATAAGTCACATAGTTTTTTGCATAAATTAGCATGCCTGCAACTTATACAGCAAAGTGACATATTTGTTTTGTTTTCCTTCAATATTGATAAACCAATTTTTGGCTGAGATCTGACAATTTCATTCATTCTGACATGGAAAATATTGAATATCTAAAAAAAGTTAATTCTGGTCCTCTGGACATTCAAAAGAAAAAAGTAGAAACGTTTCATCCAAAATACTTCTTCAGTCTGAGGAGCTGTTTTAAGCTCAGTCTTATAAATATCACCTTCTCACAGTGGATCAACCAGTTGCTGCTGACAGCCAAAACTATTTGCTCACATGATCAAAGAGGATCAGCCTAACGATGGATCATTAGCAACCTGATGGCTGTTTGCCATTCATAGGGGGCTGAGTGATTATATGGAACACTACCATTTTCACCCACTAGAGGGCCCTTGACTAGTATGGCAAGTCAAGTGCAATAATAATAATTAATTAATAGGTAAAAGTGGCTATTAATGAGACACTTGGCTTGCCATACCAAGCCACGTTCATCTCGCTCTGGAACTCCTGGAGCAAACATCAAATCAGCTGCATTTCACAGCGCCACCCAGGTGAAATGCAGCTGATTTGACCATTAAATTAAAGTGCATTTATTAAATGGTAAATGGATCTTATTTATATAGTGCTTTCCAGCCCCCTATGAGGGGCCCCAAAGCGCTTTACAATACCAACCATCCACGCATTCATACACACATTCATACACTGGTAGCGGCAGACTGCCATGCAAGGCGTCATCCAGTCCTACCGGGAGGCGGGAGCAACTCTGGGTTAAAGTCAAAGTCAACTTTATTGTCAGAACTGCAATATGTACAGGACATACACAGAATCGAAATTGCGTTTCTCTCAGTCCCTCGGTGCAACAGTAACTATTTAAACATTGAAACACTGAAACATATAATAATAGACATAGTGTCTTGCCCAGGGACACAACAACACATGGTGTGGGGGAACCGGGATTTGAACCTCCAACCTTCCAATCAAGGGACGACTGCCATTACCACTACGCCACGGATTACCTTTAAGGAAAAGGTAATCTGAAACACACCTTTTCCTATAAAATTTTGAGCAAACAAATAAGTGTTTTTAGGTGGTTATCTTGTTAAATTTCGAAGAAATGCACAGTGAGTCTTTCCTCTGCGCAATCCCTCTTTTGTGAATCGGCTTTTGAAATGCAGTTGATTAGACCATGAAGTACATTTATTAGGGAAAAGTCTGACTGAGACACACCTTTGCTATAATTTGGAGCAAACAAATAATTGTTTTTAAGTGTTAATCTTGTTAAATCCGTGTTAAAATCCTCCTGTGCAAGCTCCTGCAGCTGCCATTTGGCAGACAATCGATTTTTGGCACAATGGCTCACGTTTCCGGGTTGTCAGCAGTGATGCATATTAGATGCGACTTATCCGGCAAAGCGTTTTTTTTTTATTTTCTCTCTCTTCATTTTATTATACATATTTGGACGAAGCAACTTATATGGTGGTGCGACTTTACGGCAGTAAATAAAAGTAAAAAAGGAGTTTAAATGCTGAAAACAGAAACATAGGATTCAGTGACAATCATGTGTTGCATGTCCAGTGCTATCTTACCGGCTTTCTTCTGTTCAGCTAGAGGGTGGAAGTGGTTGTATAATGTTTTATCATGGCTCAAATTATAGTGTAAAACAGTGCACACGTCCTTGTTTTCATCAACTGAATTTAGATGCAAATCAGTTGCAATAAAGTTGAAGTTAATTCACTTTGCCTTCTCCGAGTTAGGTAAAAACTTTGGCATTTATCAAGCGTCAGTCCTCCTGTTAGCAGCGGCAGCTAGCTACCACTAGTAGTTTTTTGTTTGTTTGTTTTTCTTCCTCCTCCTGGTAGAAATGTGTACAGAACTTGTATATAGTGTGGCTCTTGTCAACATTTCCTCCTTTAGCTTAATAACTTTTTTTTTTACTACTTCTAAATACTGACTTTCACTATACAAGAAGTTGTTTGTATAATTTTTCAGCTCTCTCGTTCTCCACTTGTGCACCCCATAAATGGTCCAGGGGCTACCCTTCCTCTCTGCAGAACTTCAGACCTCTGCCTCTCAGTGAGAAGGTCACCGGTTCAAATCCCGGCTAGGGGCCTTCTGGCTGGAGTTTGCATCGTCTCCCAATGCATGTGTGGGTTTTCTCCAGGTACTCCAGTTCCCACAGACCAAAAACATGCATTTTAGGCTGATTGGTAACTTTAAATTGTCCCTAGGTGTGAGTGACAGAGTGACTGGTTGTTTCTTTTGTCAGTGTGGCCCTGGGTTGGACTTGTAACCTGTCCAGTGTGTCCCTCACCTCTCGCACAGTGACTCCTGGACATGCGCATCAGTGATCCCTGTGACCCGAAAAGGATGAAGCGGGTAAAAGGTAATGGATGGATGGAGGTTTTGATTTTATTTGTTGTTTTTGTCTGCTCCCTCCTTCAGGGGTCACTGCAGCAGGTGAACTCTCACAAAGATTTGGCAATTGTTTTACACTGGATAACCATCCTGTCACAACCACTGACCACCGAGCTACCACAGCCCACATAAACCTATAACTTCCAGATCCGTTTAATTTTCTCTTGCCTCTAGGCCACCACTCCCCCTTAAACATATTAACACTGAAAAACCTTAAAAGAGTATTCTGGGCTTTTATTTTTTCTTTTTCCAGTTTTGAAATGTCATAAACCCATAAAAACGTGTACATTTCCCTGGCATTCATCCTGAATTCTGCTCTTCAGCATGCTTATAATGAACGGCGTGTCATGTCTTAATAGGATGCTTCCCCCTGTGTCAGGACCACCTCGTTGAAGACAGCCATGCCTGGGCCATCTGTGCTGCCCCTGTCACCTCCCATCATATCCAGTTTCACTCCAAAGTGTTGCTCTTTGGATAAAACCATTAACAGAGTCAATGGACACAAGCAGGACTACATTTTGACACCCGACCATCGCCCTGACGTAACAGAGCGAGACACCTGACGTGGGGAAAAGGTCACCCGACTCGTCAAAGAGACAGGGGTGCCTCAGACGGAGGATGCGAGAACTCAAAAAAGGACGCCTCCCGACAGCGATGATGGACACGTGGCTGAAGCATGGCCTTCTGGGAGCGGTGGGAGGAGTGGACACCCTGCCGGGAACTGTCCCTTCCTGTTTCTCCAGCCTGCTGACGAGTGGTGTCCTCACTGATTTCACATGATGAGGCTCACACTAACTAAGCAAGTCAAATGCTGTTAAGTGTGGACAGTTTCACTTGTAATCAGGGAAGCACATACTTCATCTGAAATGTAAGATGTCATGTTAGCATGTGCATATGTATGTTACTGTTGTCTTGCACAAAACCTTTGGTATTATGCCACTTTTGCTTTTCTTTCAATCAACTGCTGTTTTTCAATGTTGCAAATGTTTAATACAATAAATCACAGAAAAACAGAGTTCCATCAAATGACCAACAATTCGGATACTGAACCAGGAACTAGAATTTTTCAGTAGCTAGTTTCGGCACAGTGGTTGGTGGAGTCGTCGCCTCTCAGTAAGTAAGTTGTTGGATCAAATCCCAGCTGGGGGCCTTTCTGGGAACAATTTGCATGTTCTCTCCATGAATGCGTGAGTTTTCTCCAGGTAATCTGGTTTCCTCCCACAGACTAAAAACATGTATGTTAGGCTGATTGGTAATTCTAAATTGTCCCTAGGTGTGAGTGAGAGAGTGAATGGTTGTTTGTCTCATTTGTCTCTGTGTCCCTGTGATGGACTGGAGACTTGTTCAGGGTGTCCCCACCTCTGGCACAGCGACTGCTGGATATGGGCGCTGTGATCCGAAAAACAAGAGGCAGGTAAAGGTAATGGATGCATGGATTGTAAACCATAATCATCAAGATTACAAGAAATAAAGGCTTGAAATATTCCACTATGTGAACTAAATCTCTGGGTTTCACTTTCTGAAATGTTTGACAAAAAATTTAACTTTTTTCACAATAGTCAACCTTTTTTTTAGATGCACCTGTAAATATTCTAATTAGCATCAAAAAACTTTTCCAAATGTTTTCTATATTTACCACTTGATTTTAGTAGTGGCAGCACAGTGGCCCAACTGGTAGAGCTACTGCCTTTCAGCGAGAAGCTTGCCGGTTCAAATCCCGGTCCGGGGGCCTTTCTGGGTGGAGTTTGCATGTTCTCTCCGTGCATGCGTGGGTTTTCTCCGGGTACTCCGGTTTCCTCCCACAGTCCAAAAACATGCATGTTAGGCTGATTGGTAACTCTAAATTATCCCTAGGTGTGAGTGAGAGCGTGAATCGTTGTTTGTCTCTATGTGTCCCTGTGATGGACTTGCGACCGTCCAGGGTGTACCCCACCCCTCGCACTGTGATTGCTGGACATGGGCACCGGCAACCCCCGTGACCCAAAATGAAAGAAGCGGGTAAAAGATAATGCGATGGATGGATTTTAGTACCGTAGGTTTTTTTGTTTTTTTTTTGTTTTATTTTTGTTCCTGTCTCCTTTTTTTAATATTTTGCTGCCATGTAACTAAACATTATCTAAGAAATATATATATATTTTTTTTATTTTACTTGATTTTTATTTTGGGTCTGAAAATTGCAAATCATTGCATTCTGGTTTTAATTACATTTTCCACAATGTCCCAACAAGATGGCAGTTCGAGATAGATTTGAAGATCAGCACAAATCCAACAATGCTGAGATGTTTTCTTTCATCCAAATGATTTATTCAATCTAAGGAGACAGCAAAACAAACT
>JBBPBX010006404.1:10585-27615 GCA_038048925.1 Garcialebias charrua | reverse complement strand
TTATTAACCTTTTATTTAACCAGGCAAATCCCACTGAGATCACAGATCTCTTGCAAGGGAGGCTTGGGTCTGAAGGCAGACTAACATGCATGTGTTTGGTCTGTGGGAGGAAACCGTAGTACCCGGAGAAAAACCCACACAAGCATGAGAAGTACATGCAAACTCCACACAGAAAGACCCCAGGTCCAACCGAGGATGGAACCCAGGACCTTCCTGCTGTGAGACAACAGTGTGAACCACTGAACAGTCATGCTGCCTCGTTGTGATAAGTTGGCCTCTGGGCCCATCAACTCCTCTGAGACAGTCATGGCCAAGAGGTTCAAAACATCAAAGTTCATGCTCAATAATCCAGGTAAAAATCCTAGATGGATCCATACTGGAATCAAAATCCAGTATGCTGTTTGTGGAAATCAGTTTGTTTAGGTGTCTAATCAGATTGAGGAAGTCCTTTGGATGAAGGGCGAAACATCTCAGCAAAAACAGAAACCATCCATACGACCAGATTGAACATTGTTGGATTTTAAACTGGATTATTGAGCATGAAATTAGGTGTTTTGAATTAGCACAAATGTTTTTTTTTAAGTGCCCACATTAGCTTGCACCACTTTTTATTTTATTGTATTTATTTATTTATTTATTTTTAATCTGAATGGCATTACAAATATTTCCACTTGCTCTTTGATTTGTTTTAACATTTAAAGTATGTGAATATGTTCTGGTATTTTAAACTAGTTTGAATTTTCAAAAGCATTATTGCATCTTTCTTTTCAAACAATTAAAAACCTATGGATTTAACTGCAAAAGTAAATTTGTTTTTCATCCATTGCACAGCAAATCATGCTAAATGCCACAAAGTCTAAATTTTTGTGCATTGATTGACACATCATGATTTCAGTTTTATGCCCATTAAAAAAATACAATACAATACAACTTCATTTTTAAAGCACTTTAAAACAACACCGTTGGCCAAAGTGCAGTACACTAACATGAACAAGCATAAAACTATAAACTCAAAAAATACCATAAAAGTGATGAACTACCAGATCAAGACAGCAAACAGAAGACATTGTTCAGAATTTATCAAATTTGTTTTGAGGTAATTTGCTAAACAGCTCAACAAAATTCATCTCTTTCCCTGTTCAATAAAATCATCCATTTTAAATGACACAGCCCTCTTTTGAGCCTGATGAAATATTGAAAAGCTGACAAGATGACCTCGAAGTGATCTTTTTTAGAGGCCTCTGACAGTGTCCTTTCAGTCAAACCTTGTGTTAGCTTTTAACAATGCACCGTTCTGTGTGAAAAGGAACGACGAGGAAGAGCTAACAGAGTGACAAAAAGACCTGTGTCTAAAAAGTAAATTACTCAAGTAGATAATTTACATGTGTCTTGCTTCTTTGTGACGTCTTCCATAAAAGTGAAATAAGAATAAAATCAGCAGCAGATTATGTCTGACTTTGCACTGTATCGTATGTTTATCCTCTTGTTATTTCACATGTAATAGTTTCACAGAGTGTAATAGGAGCAGAGCGCCAGTGGCAGGTAGAATAGAGGCTGGATTTAGAGAGTTAGGGAGGCAGGGAGGTAAGAAAGAAAAGGGAGAACGAGAGAGAGAGGGAGTCCCTTGAGTCCTATTAGAGGCAGTTCTGAGGGCCTGTGACATCTGACTGGATCAGTGTTCTTCCGTCAGATGCTCTCCTCTTATCCACTCCTCTTCTGGAGTCAATAAACACATCACCTATACGCACACGCACACAAACACACACTGAGTAACTCAGCCTCCAGGGCGAGCGCCAGATTAGTTCATTTAGAGAGTTTAATTCTCTCCTTGAATGTGCACATCTTACTGAATGACAGTTTGAATGTTTTTGCTTACAAGTGCTGTGTTTGTATTTGGATGCTTTAAAGCCATAATTGCTTTTTGGGAACAGTTGTGATGTCTTCCCTGGTGCTTCAAAGTGTATTCGTATCCACTGCACTTGCTGTTCTGCATGATTTCAAACTTTTGCCTGTGTTAGGAGGCAGTTGGTGAAGACTCGCGGCCAGCTTGACAGAAACGCAACCTATGTGCCGTAAAAACGCTTCTCCTCGTGCTGATGACGATGTGGCACCAAGCAGGGCAAAACTTTGAAAGTCAAGCGGTCCTTTATCCATCCCTGCTCTGACCTTTCTGCTACGCTGCCCTGTATTCACTGGCTGTCAGTGTGAGTTTGTCAGGAGCCATCCGTCTCTGTCCACCTCCATCCCCCTCCCCAAATCCCTGCCGACCCATTAGCCGATAGGATCCGGGGGAGCGGCGGCAAAGTCAGCCTATGGGGGCCTCTCTCCTCCCTCCCTCCTCCTTGTTCGCCCTCATATTCACGTTGCACAGAACTCATCCAGGTACCCCAGAGAGGCTGTGCTAGCTGGCTATATATATACAGTATGTAGCAAAAGCATCAACACAGCACTCCGGCCTGACATGTTGCCCATGGGAGCTGCAGAGAGGCTGATAGCTACTGGGACAGAGGGAGGGCTGGTGGCATCACTGCAGGAGTTGGTAATGCTGCAGCTCCCCACTCTTCTGATGGCTCTCAGATTCATGTTTACGGACCAGTTGCACCAGCTCTTTAAAACTTTTAATCTCTGCCAGTTTATAACTTTAAAGATGTTGACTAAAAGTAATGTTAAATTTAGAAACTGTTGCACCAACCAAGTGAAGGGTTACAAACATGCAAGGATTTTTAAATGAAGAAAACAATAGTATACATTGAGATTTTACACTTAAACTGTATGTCATAATTTAAAAAAAATAATCTAATTTGAATTCATTAACTTAGCACGATGTTGGTTTCAGATACGATTTTTATTGAAAGGTACAAAAACAAAATGAATCCTTTTTAAGCATATACTGTAGTCTAAAAACAAACGATCAAAAGTCAAGTCAAAAGTCAAAGTCAACTTTATTGTCAGAACTGCAATATGTACAGGACATACACAGGATTGAAATTGCGTTTCTCTCAGTCCCTCGGTGCAACAGTAACCATTTACAGTAAACACTAAAACACTGAAACATTTAATAAACATAAGCATAAAATAGTAAAAGTGTAACACTGTCCTGAGTTGATGATGTCACTGTTACTAGAATTTCCAATATCAAGAGACTTATTATTACCGGTAAGTATTGCAAATAGCATAGTTGTAAATTGGTCGTACTGTTAGATGTTATCACTACTAGTAAAAATAAATTTACAAATGAATATTAGTTATGAGAAAAATATGGCTTTCAAAATCAAAGTTTAACAGCTATTGCCAAATAATTGCACCACTTAATGCTTGTGTAACTTAACACGTTTTTAAAATGGACAGAGTAATGTAGGGGAAATGTTAAAACATTTACCTGACTTACATTATTAGAAAATTGAAGAAGTTTTACTAAGCACGTTCAATGTTAACTTTATCCGTAGCCTCTGTAAAAATTTAAATGTTAAAGTTACCTTTACGGTAGAACTACCGTGTTTTTCAGACTATACGGCACACTTAAAATCCTTCAATTTTCTCATAAATATGGTGTGCCTTGTATGAAAACAGACCTGTTCATTGATACTGCGCTTTATAATCTGGTGCACCTTATAGTCCAAAAAAGACAATACTTGTTGTTTAATAACTTTTTTCATTCATTCAAGCTTTATATATACAGGCTAGTCTCATTGAGCCACGAGGACTCATTTACAAGAGAGCCCTGTTCCAGACAACATATAAAGTAAAGACAACTATAACAGTCAACGATGACAACAATAAACTACAGTAAAAAACAAAAGTTTAATATATATTTTTTTAACTTGCTACCTGTACTATGAATTAATGCAAATATGTCACTACAATCTTAGGTGACCATTTTTTTTACATTTTTCATTTGATCTGCTGTTGCAGTTAAATTTTCTGTATTGGGGTTCAAAATATTCTGATTCATGCTCAATACAGTAATCCAGGTAGAAAAACCCAGCAAAATTAATGAAGTCAGGTCCTCTGGACGGTTTATTTTTGTTGAAGAGTTTAGTTTTTCATGCAAAAGACTTCATCGGTCCAAGGAACCACAAACAGCTGTCTTATAAAACACCTTCACATAGTGGGTCAACCAGTTTGATGGTACTTGTACACAGATGGTTTCTGAAGTCCGCCCTCTCCCCCACTGCCTCATCTGAGGCAGTCATGGCCAAAGTTGTTCAAAATATCAAGGTTCATGCTCAGTAATCCAGGTGGAAAAATCCAAGAAAGTTAAATCAGGTCCTCTGGACGGTTTAAACTGTTAGAAACCGTCCAGAGGACCTGACTTAACTTTGTTGAATTCTGTAATGTGGCTTTTAAGATCTCTTGGGTTTACGTGTGAATTTGCAATTAAACAACAGGAGAGTTTACATCATTTGTAGTTTTTATCTATTAAATTTAAACTTTTTTTGCATTATAATTTTACTTTAACATTTTTTCTCTATATCTCTATACTTGAGTGATACGCTCATCCTCATGTTCTGATGGCAGGCATCCACCTTGCATTTCCACTCTGTTGTCATTAGTAACAAGCCTGCTGTGATCTGTTGAGTTAAAAAATGGACCCTTCAAAATTAAATCCATGCTCATCATTATCATGTGTGCAGTCAGAGGGCAGAATGCAATTGACCGTCATGAGATTGTTCTGAATATTTGAAACAAATCATATATTTATATCATTTATAACTTCTTACTGACTAAATAACAAAAATCATCAATAAAATGCTATTTACAGTTTAATTATTTTAATGCAGACTTGTGTAAATATTTCTAAACACTCTAAATGGTAAATGGTAAATGGAGCTTATTTATATAGGCTTTCTAGCCCCCTGTGAGGGACCCCAAAGCGCTTTACAATACCAACCATCCACCCATTCATACACACATTCATACACCGGTAGCGGCGACTGCCATGCAAGGCGCCTTCCAGTCCTACCGGGAGCAACTCGGGGTTAAGTGTCTTGCCCAGGGACACAACGACACATGCTGTGAGTAACCGGGATTCGAACCTCCAACCTTCCGATCGGGGGACGACTGCCATTACCACTACACCACGGCCGTCTACTCTAATCTCATTTTAAGCTCTGGACATGACTAATGTCAATGATGGTGATGATAGAAACTCAATATAAGACAGAAAGGTTGAAACAAGTCAGAAACAACAAGTGGCATAAATTATTACTTTCGCTTGGCCTTTATGAACTGATTAACAGAATTATGACCACATATATAAAAAAATTAAAATAAAATCAGCAGTACACTCTTTTGTCATCGTTTGAAAAAGAAGAAAGGGCTATGTATTGTCATATATTTCGATACATTGATGAAATTGGTTCTCTTTTAACCCATCACACGGGAGATACATAGCCCACTGCTCCACCTGGATGCAAGTGCCCGGGGATTGGCCGTCAAGCTGTAATATCTAAAACTAAACAATTTTTATAATAATAATAATAATAATAATAATAATGGGCCTCATGCACAAACCGTTCGTACGCACAGATATGTGCTTATCCTGTGCGTACGAGTGATTAAGGATCATTTGTGGCATCCAACAATGTTTTCGTATCCTAGGATTTTTCTCAGATACGAACAAAATTTACGAGTGGTCCGGACCTGTCGTATAATTTAGGAGCGTCAGTCTGCTGTCATCCAGACGGGATTTCTCCACTAATAACTTCATATTTCGTTATTTAGAAAATATTTTGGGTTTAAAATATTCACGCACCATAATTATTCTTGACAATAGGTTATTCTGTTTGAATTAGAATTATAATTTTAAGTTTAATTTGTCTGGTGTGTCGCGCAGGCTTCAGTGAGTCGTGCGCTCCCCTTGGTCATCAAAGCCGCTCCTCATATTAACACCCAGGTACATAAAATCCCCATACACCGCCGCAGAACAAAGAATTAAGACTGATCTTCATGCTATTGCTGGACTGCTGTGCAAACACCATCAGAGCAATAGATTATTATATCTGATCCGAAATATGACCTGCAGAATGTGGTTGCGCCCCGACCAGGAGGCGCCCTGATCAGGAGGCGCGCTGATCAGGTGGTGCGTGCTGACCAGGAGGTGCCCTGATCAGGAGGCGCGCTGATCAGGAGGTGCGTGCTGACCAGGAGGTGCGCGCATCATCTGTGCTGCATAACATGTTGGCATCTTGCAGCGTGGCATTTATTGTCCACCATCTCCTGACCACCTCCTGTCCGTGCTGCGGCGAGATGTTTGTTTGAAGCCATTTTCAGATCAAACCATTTATTCTTGATTTCTGATACTGTACGACCCACGGGACACACAACATATGCACTACAATATTAATATGAAGTTAGTAGTTTCGAGACAATTTAAAATGCTTCTGTTGAAAAACACATCCGACACTTGCGGGGGGGGGGGTAGCGGTGCGCCACAGCTCTTCTGAATAAGTGAAGCTATAATGTAACACAGTTCACTAAAATTAAAGGTATTTGACCATCCGACACTTGCGGGGGGGGGGGGGTAGCCACAGCGCCACTGAGAGCAGATCTCCGAACGCGTGAAGTTCCTCCTTTTACTTCGAGTTTGAATGAATGGACACTTCCTGCTGTCTGAAGGCAGGAAGCGTGGCCTTATATGGTGTTTTGAGGGGTGGAAATTATGTAAATTACATTCCCGCGAGCACGCGCAGGTGAGTAGAACAGGTGGGATCCATCAACTTTAAGCAGCCCGTTTACACGCTTTTCCTGTGGATAGAAGACTTTGTTGGTTCTGACGTGGCATGTTCGTACGAACGCTTCGTACGAACAAAAGTAGGAGAAATTTAGGATAAGAATAAGAACATTTTCGTGCATGAGGGCCAATGTCTTTTCCTGTCATCTGCGTATGTTTCCCATACACAGACGAAATTCGTCTCTGCATTTAACCCAACCACCTACCAGGTGGTGCAGTGAGCAGCCCGAAAGCGCCCGGGGAGCTGGAGAAATAGGTGTGCACTCATAGACACCCCAAGGTGGGTAGTGGCCGGGGCGCGAACCCGCGTCCTTCGGGTCCCAAGTCAAAAGCCCTGCCACTAGACCATCTTGGCTTATCCTCTTTATTTGAGCAGTTTCCTAAGTACTTTGTCATTTCTACAGGTGTGTTCAGTTATGTAAAGTGTAAACCACACAAAAATTAGTATTTTCCTCCATGCACAACTTGTGCACGCAGCTCTGAGACGATGTTGTACAAAAACTCATTTGTATTTATAATTTATTTCTAAGTTTGCAACTTCCTGGCAGTTATTGATGATGTATTGAGATGTTTTTACAGGTTTTACAGATGGAATGCCACCATTACATTTGAAATTATTACTTTTTTTTACCTAATGATGCAATCTAAAATCTACACAAGCTTTATCATTGAAGAAGCGTCTGACTTGACATGCGAGTCAATAACAATAAATGTGGGAAGCCAGAGCAAAGTGAGAGTTCAGAAATAGTGATGCAGTTGTTAATGAGTGAGGGAAGGATGGAGGAGGAGGAGCAAAGGGTGGAGGGAGGAGAAATGGACGGTGAACAAAGGAGGGAAGAGGCAGTAAGTGATTAATGGATAGGTGGGAGTGGGGAGGTTGAGGCAGACTGGGAGAGAGCAGAGTGACAGTAATAAAGTGTACCTGCCTCCCATTCATCTCCCTCAACCCATCTCCCGTCTGACTGGTAGAGCTTTACACGCTCTGACTAATGCCACGCTCCGCATGCGGGCAAACACAGGAGTGCCATACACCGCTTTTTGGGATAGTGTGTGTGCCGCCACAGAAACGAACACACAATTCCTCATGGCGCCCCGTCGTCAACTTCGAGCATCATCATTCATCAATAACTCATTGCTTTTACGGTGTCTAAATCACACTGTGCACCAGGCTCATTTAGCCCAAAACAAATGCTGGGGGCACTTAAACAACAGGTCAAACATGGCCGTCCTGCATGCAGAGCTGCAGGGTCTTTGTTTGCAGGGGTTGTCGCAGCGAACAAACTCACGCTGCAGATTTGGCAATTGTTGGGAGCCAAGTGTGCTTCCGGATGCAACGGGGACTTGAACCCACAGCTTCAAGATTACGAGACAGCGAGACTGCCCACCGATCCACTGCAACCTATTACAGATGTATCGATATACAATTCTTAATCAGAGTACACACTCAACTTGAACAAAGCCTGAATCGACTGAAAACCAAGTGGAAGTTGAGACAGGCAATTGACCCACAGTAGGTTGACAGTAGTCTGTATAGTTAAACAAATGTGGTGGAATCAAACAAGGGCAGAATCTCATCGATATTTATGAGAAAATATAAGGGTGAAACAGCTGTTTAATATGAAAGACAAAAGGATGCGTGAGACAACTATTAGGAACAAATAAACTGGGGATCAAGCAGAACGATGGAGCACCAGAAGACAGAGTTCAGTATTTAAACGCACATCTTTCACAAAACTTCTTCTGGACCAGTGTGTTTAGTGTTTTAATCTAATCTGCAGTTTACTCAACAACTCTGTGTAAATGCATATCAGTACATTATGTCATCATGCCAAGACTTTTCCATCCCAAACATCTTTTCTTTTTTTTTGGACTGTACTTATACAGCGCCTTTCTATCTTATCAAGACACTCAAAGCACTTTACAATCTGTGTCCTCATTTACCCATTCATACAGCACTCTACTAGATCTCTACAAAGATAATCGGTGCTTTATCACATTCGTATACCAATGGGACACACATCAGAGGCAATGAGGGGTTCAGTGTCTTGCCCAGGGACACTTCGGCATGTGACTGCTGGTCCCAACTCCTGCATTGGAAAATGACTGCTCTAACCACTCAGCCACAGCCTTTTCCACGGACTTCACCATTGTTGACCTATTTTCAGACATTGTGACTGTTTGCACAAGTAAACAAGTGCATGTGATGGTTGGCAGTTCCATCCATCCATTATCTTTTACCTGCTTCTTCCTTTTTCGGGTCGCGGCGGTCACTGGTGCCCATGTCCAGCCATGACTGTGCAAGAGGCAGAGGACACCCAGGACGGGTCGCAAGTCCATCCATGCAGCCATTATGCATGCTTGTTATTTTAAATTTAAAGTCCCATTAATCACTGATATGAAGAAAAACCTGTTTTACTTTATTACTTTGTAATTTTTTTGTAAGTGGTCTTCATAACAGAAAAATGAAAACTCCTTGTTGCGTTTTTGTTTGTTTTGTCACACCATAACAGTGCGTAATTTGTTGTTCCTGCATTTCCACCTGCCTTTCAAAGATGATTTTACGAAGTGTCAGGCTAACGGAAACACTCGAGCTTCCTGACCTTCCCTCTGGCTGTTATAATGAGATGCATCTCCCAAATGTAGTCTCATTACTGCCTCCTGCGCTTTCAGGACACATGTTTTACAATGATTCTCCAATAGCGAAACATAACCCCTTTCATTATAGAGCAATGTTAAGGCTGCTACCTCTGCTCAATACCCATTGCACTCATTCAGACTTTAGAATAGACATCAGTGCAGATGATGAACCTATATATTCATTCTTCTCGGTTTGTTCATTGCATATAAAGTGAACCTTTCCTGACCTCACCAGCGAGTCAAAAACCTCATCCAGCTCCAAACCCTTCCAGTGAAATGGATTATTAGTGTCACTCTAGCAAATGTGCAGGTGAATGTGATGTGGGCATGGGGGGGCAGATTGATGAGCAACAATTCCTCTCAGTCTGTAAAGTAAATGAAAGTATTTGAAATCCCAATGCCTCCAGCAAAATAAAATGTATTACTAAACTGGCTTAAATTACTTTGGCACTGACTTGATGGAGGACCCTCGGTGTTATTTCAATCATTAGTGGTTTTAATTGCTCCGAGGTGTAATGAACACATTACTAATTGATAGGAAACCAGTAATGTTAAAAAAAAGAGACAAAAATATATAACCCCCCTCCAATGGGCCACACCTGCATGGGGTAAATCCGTCTTCATATCAGCTGCATGACTTTTGCCCCGACAGACAATAGATTAAACAATGAATGAATGATTTATTAGCTGTCGTTGTCATGCTATTTAGATGGATGGATGTACACGCGGCATGACCTCACTTCCTTGTTTTCTGCCTTGTATTTGCGGGTACGCGTGGAAGGAGGTGGGGGGATGTTGGCAGGGCGGGTCAGGCACTCTGCTGGCCACTGACAGGACCCCGCCACTTGATCAATGACCCTGGTTTTGATATTATGGCAGAGTATGTGGGAAGCAGCTGCACCTGTACATTAAATACATACGAAGGGACAAGTGTGTGTGTGGGATGAAGTGCAAAGCCAAAAAAGTAACTACCTTTACTCTCCCCAACCTTACCTCCCCTCTCTTCCTCTTTCTCCTTCCCTCAAATGGGTTATTCTAGCGATGGCCCTGACAGGCCGTGGTTTGGATTTTGATTTATGTTCCTGTGAAGCTCAAATCAAAGATTCCATCTACTGCTGCTTTATGGCAGCTGGGATGATGAATGGCGCAGTCTCTCGGTCAAACCAAGCCTCTGTGTCTTTGCCCCACATTTTAATTGCTAAAGTAGCCAGTCATCGCTCAGCCCTCCTACCCTCTCCCTTCCTCCCAACCTTCTCCTCTCTCTGCTTTTCAACGTATTGTCTCTTACTTTCTCGCTCACTCACGCTCAATAATGTACCTTTATCTATTCAAAATGTCTGAACTGTCTCAACTTTGCTTGACAAAACTTCAAACTGGCACCTAAAGTGTAGCCAAGTGAAAAAGGGGGGAAAAATCGTCTATGTACGCGCCGAAGCCTAACAGAAACCCCTTTTAATATTAAGAAGCAATATTTGTCTTTTCAGCTGGCCTACATTATTTTACACATCCAGCATTAGCGCGTGATATACAGCAAACCAGTCTGATGAAGGAAAAAATTCATTCCTGCATCAACATAAAAAGCCACTTTATTCGGAGGAAGAATGTGCAGATGTCAAGCTCTGATAGAGTTTATGTTTTCTCACTATTTTTCAAAAGTAAACACATTCTGCGGTACATGACATTACTAAGTAGGTTAAGTATAGCCCCGGGCCATCATCCATCAGTACAGAATGAAGCGAGCATATTCTGCTCGATGAGAGGTGAAAGTTTTCCACTGTGCCGCGATGACATTTAATTTTTCACATCTCCTGCGCGTTCCTGGGATGAATTTTGGCAGACCTAGTGCAATTTAGCTGCTTGGCAGTTTGAAATTGGGCGATGAATCACAACGTGGATTCAATGGGAGCCAGTCAGTATACAACATTTTCTCTGTGTCAAACTGGATAGAGAGCAGGGGAGGAAAAAAGGAGCTGCCGAGGCTTTAGATTGTGTTCGCCAATCATCTTCCACTTTCACAGCCTATCATGCTTTCCCAACCCCTTTCCAAAAAACAAAGTGCCCACGGCTCGGCTGTTCCAAAGAAGTAGCGTGCGGCTGCCGATGTCGAGCGATGGCGGAGGTCTTTAAAGGTCTGCGGTTGGATATTTTTTGACAAAGAGCAGTGAAGAAAGAAATCAATAAAGTCAGGGCTTTGCCAGTCACTGAGCAGAGCAGCGGAGAATGCAAAGCTCCTCTCCGACCCCTAGACAAACTCAAAACGAGCAACCAATAGACTGACACTCCCTCTGACACGAGCCATTTATTAGGCTGGCAGTAGAATCTGCTGGATGGTCTGTAACTGGGAGGACCACACCTGAGGAGGAAATGTGTTCTACAGAAGACGGCATGCGTGGAGCCGCTGGACCATGAAGCATTGACTAAAAGTGTGAAACGTATACTGCATGACATCTGCAAAGGAAATGTTTGATCTACAACACAATCCATATATCGCCAGGCATGAGTGGCATAGTGGTGCTTAAAGGATTGTGTTCACACCCCCACGTTTGCATCATCTGCTCTGCTGATGGCTGAAAAATGATCACCTCCAGCAGTGCTCTTGTACCCGTGGCTGCACTTTGACCTCCCAGTGGAAAGGGCAAGAGAGAAAAAGCAGAATATTTTTGTCTCCAGTGATAAAATCTGTTTGAACTCACTGCTGCATGCTGGGAAACAAACAATCCCTGATTTGACCTGCGCAAACTTTATTTTCTGGAGTGATTTAAAGAGTTTAATGACCATTTGAACTGAAGGTTATAGCACAAGCAGGTGAAAAATTGCATTAAATAGATGCTTGTTGTTTATAGAGATTTAGTGAATCATTTTGAAGGATCTCTTTCTGATTTTACCAAGATGCAGAAAATCTCATTGAATTTTAGAAATCAGAAGGTATAAAACATGAAAACTTATTTTTGCATTATTGTCAGTTTTTCTCTCCCTTTAATCTTTCATGTCTAAAAGCTCAGGGGGAAAAAACTATTTATTTATCAAATCCCATGATTTTTTTATTTTTTTTTTTTTTACAAAAATTAATGTTTTGCAACTAATTTATTTGTTATTTAATATTACTTAATTTAAAAACATCGAACTTCTTCATACCTCTCTAAGACATCTAATCCGTCTTTATGCTTTAAGACCTTAAAACTCTTGAAACTGTTTTAAATGAGGCACAGAAATGGCACATTAGGACATAAAAAACTTGTGTTCAGTTGTCAGGTTGTTTAACTGTTGTGAAGTGATTCAAAGTTGCTGCAAATTAGTTGATTGGTTTATTTATTTTTGCTCTGATCCTTTTTTAAACTGGTAATTTTTTACTATTTTTGTTTTTTGCTTTTTTGCTTTGTTATGACCACATCACATAATAAACTAAAGTAATTATTAAAGACTTTAACTAAACTTTTTAATAACTAAAATTATGACACCTTTTCATTTAGCTGGAAAACTCAAACTGGGTTCACCATTAATTAAAATGTACCAAAAAAACAACAACCTTGAAGGTTCACTCTTACGATTGTATATACAGTATATATAAAAAAAAACATGTGATTCAGTTCAATGATTAATCCAAGAAAGATGCTGTTTTGGGTGTAAAAGAAAGAAATCTGATGCTTTGAAGCCCTAAAGAAAAGAGACTCTTTTCTCCTTTTGCAAAAGAAGTGAGGCTAATTAGTGCACTTTTGACTTAACAGCCTTAAGGATTTTTCCTAAAAAAAAATGAAAGAACTGCATGAATCTTTCCTTGTTTTAATTTAATTGTATTGTGTTTTATTATTTAGTTAGATAGAGTCATACTTATAGAATAAATCTAAAACCAAATTCTCACTTAGAGGCCTTTTTTTGTGAAGAGTGATGCATTCAAATGCTGCTTGAACCAGAAGCAGTTGTATGAATTAACTACGATTTATAGTGGATGTTTAAAAATAAAAAATAAAAATAATTCAGCCTTTGTGTTTGACGTATGATCAAATTTGTGCTTTGAAAAAAAAAAAAGATTCAGAAAACCAAGATAATTGCTCCCCCCCCCCCCAATTCCCCAATTGGGATAAAATTCCCTGTACTGTATTGTATTGTATTTCTTTTGCTCAACTCACAGTTAGCCACATCTAAGGACGTTCAAGGACAGATCACATTTGTTGAGTTTTTCTTCTCGGTCCACGGACGTGCACTCCTGGATGTGTGAGAACCTCCTTTTCTGCTGAATAAAATCGCATTACCCAAAGGAGAAGGCAAACGAAGGGACAGCACGTTGGAATGATCATGGACCGGTGAGTTTTCAAAAGCATTTACATTTCGGAGGGACAGAGAGAATGAAAGGCAAGAAGAAGAAGAGAGAATAGAGTTAGAGACGTGTCTCCACTCCCAGCCGCTGCATTTATTTCTCACCTTCGAGACCTTGAGCTCTGATTGACAAACAAGGCAGATCCTCCTTCTTACAAAGTGACCCTGTGTCTCCCTCTCACCTCCTGCAGTTCCACACTCTTATTTGACATAAGGCTGGAAAATGTGAAGTGAAATCTCTTTGTGGGTTTGTGTGTGCTTGTGCGTGTTGTTGTCTGTACGCTTCTGGAGTGTGAGGCTGATTCAAAGTGCCATTTTGTTGTGTGAGGACGGCCTTCACGAATGTACTCGTCATGCAGAAGATGTTGTCACCCTCCGTCTCATTGTTTGTGTAAGTGATGTCTCCAATCACCATCAGACACGTGGAGTTTTTCAGCCTCCCTCTGTCACTCTCCTTCTCCGGCTTCTCTGACGATCGTACAAATTGTCCTATTGTCCTTCTGCTCCTGCTGTCTCCTCTGTCACTCCCAGCTCAGGAGGTTTTACTTAAAGGGACTTGGAGAATGCAGCATGTGGAGCATGCTGACCCACAAAGTCGGACAAGTGAAAGTTTTTGACTAGTCCCTCCACTTTAATGTTATTAACATGTATTATGTCTATTTTATACAGGATGGCACGGTGGTGCAGTTGGTAGAGTGGCTGCCTCTCAGTGAGAAAGTCGCCGGATCAAATCCCGGCTGACCTGTGGAGTTTGCATTCTCTCTCTGTGCATGCACAGGTTTTGTCCAGGTACTTCAGTTTCCTCTCACCGACCATAAACATGCCTGACTGTCTATTCAAAATTGTCCCTAGGTGTGAGTGTCTCTGTGTCCCTGTGATGGACATGCGACCTGTCCAGGATGATCCGCCTCTCGCAATGATAACTGGTTATGGGCTCCAGTGACTCCGCGACCTGAAAAGGAAGAAGGGAATGGGAGGGAAGTTTGAGATTGTCGTCATTGTACAGTATGTTCCCATACAATGATGACATTGGTTATGGGTGTTTAACCCATGGCACCTGGGATGCACCCAGGAGGAGCAGTGGGCAGCTACGTGAGCACCCAGGGAGCAATTAGAGTGTCTTGCTCAGAGACACCACGACAGGTGGGTATGGCTGGGAGTCGAACCGCAACTTTCTGGTCCTGTTGGCTACCTTACCTCTATCTCGGCCCCCAAGAAGCAGGGATGGATGGATGGATGGATGGATGGATGTTTTTAAACATTTTGGAAGATACTTCAGTGAAGAAAGCATCATTCTGCATGAAACACTTATGATAAGCAAACTTGAAATGGTATAACGCCAAACTAAATGTAACAAAATAAACAACCTTCTTCTTCTTCTTTCGGCTTTTCCCTTTTCAGGGGTCGCCACAGCGAGTCATCCTCCTCCACCTCACTCTGTCCTCTGCATCCTCTGTCCTCACTCCAACTACCTTCATGTCCTCTCTAACTGCATCCATATATCTCCTCTTTGGCCTCCCTCTTTGTCTTTTTCCTGGCAGCTGCATTTCTAACATCCTTCTACCAATATACCCACTGTCCCTCCTCTGGACATGTCCAAACCATCTCAGTCTGGCCTCTCTAACTTTATCTCCCAGTTGTTCAACATGTGCTGTACCTCTGATGATCTCATTCCTGATCTTATCCATCCTTGTCACTCCTAAGGAGAACCTCAGCATCTTCATTTCTGCTACTTCCAGTTCTTTCTCCTGTCTTTTTGTCCATGTCTCTGTCTCCAGACCATACAACATAGCTGGTCTCACCACTGTCTTGTAAACTTTTCCTTTGACCTTTGCTGACACCTTTTTGTCACAAATCACTCCTGAAACTTTTCTCCATCCGCTCCATCCTGCCTGGACTCTCTTTATCACCTCTTTACCACAGTAACAAAATAAACAACCAGACACCTAAATATCTGATTGTCTCTAAATGATCAGCTTTGGCGTTTTTGTGATTTGAAGTTAACCTTATCCAGAGTAACAGACGGGCTGAGTTATTTCTGTAACATAAAACTGTTGTTGGATTCTGATGACTCAGATTTCAGGTCTGACACCAGCTCCTCTTCATCAATGACTCAGTATAGAAAGGTTCAGTTTCATTCACAGAAATATAGTTGGAAGCAGCTTAGGTCAAATTATCTTTACTTCAGTTGGCACTGAACCTATTGTAATCTTTTTATATAAAGCTTAGTTACAGCCTGTTGTAGCAAAGCTAAAATATTTTTTTCTTGAAGGAATGCATGTAGCTTCCTTCATTTAAGGCATGAGTTTTCATAAAGATTTTTTGTTTAGTTTTAGCTGTTTTTCTTTTTTTGTGTCAAAATTAAATATTGAAATGTCCTTCAGCAGATGCAAGAGGCATATGATTGATGATCTCTCTTGTAAATGAGTCCTCGAAGCTCAATGAGATTAACCTGTCTAAATAAAGGTTGAATAAATTAACAATTACTTTTGGCTCTCTTTTGGCCAGGAGGCTGATTTTGTGCAAATGGAAGGACCCACACCCTCCAATGTATGTGTACTGGAGAAGACAGGTGATGTACCATATCCATTTGGAACAATAAGACCTACCCGGAAAGGTTCTGTAAAAAGATTCTGGGACACGTGGCAGCCCTTTGTGTTATATGTNNNNTAATCTCATTGAGCCTCGAGGACTCATTTACAAGAGAGACCTGCTACAAACTAAATATATATACTGTATATATATACAGTATATATATATATATATATATATATATAAATAAATATATATATATGATGTATTTATGTCATGTCCAATCTTATTTTGAAAAACCAGGATAGAGCGAGTCTACGATAAATGAACTATGAAGTAGCGAGGGACTACTGTACCAGTATGCCACATCATAAAGTCGCCTTAATCACCAAATAGAAACGTGCTAAAAGTTATTTATTATTTTAAAACTTCTATGCTCACTTGTTAGTGTAATTAATCAAGACATGCATTTCTGCTCTGTACTCCTTCAGCTGCGTGAAGGGTTAACCGGGGGGCCTGGTCCCCTAAACCCTGCGATGAACGAAGGACTACTGTATTCGTAGTGCAACAATGTCCTGCTGAATGACAAGTTTTGATTTAAAGTTGTTTTTTTAATCTTCTTATTTACACTTCTGTCTGCTAAAGGATGGTGAGACGAGGAGTTCTCTTTGCCGTCTGCTCCATCTTTCTGAGCATGCCCAGTCAAAGCTTACTGGTGGACTTCAACGATCAGCTGCTTGAGACCAGAACTTGGCTCGCAGGTAATTAAAACAAATGCAATATATATATATATATATATATATATATATATATA
>JBBPBX010006404.1:0-10548 GCA_038048925.1 Garcialebias charrua | reverse complement strand
ACGCAAAATCTAAAGAAAAAATAAAATGTTTTAGATTTTGTAACTCTGTGCCAATAAAAATCTCTTGTGTGAGTAGATTAAATTATATCTATCCTGAATGGTTTTTTTTCCTGCCCCTATTTTTGTAAATGAACTTTGCCTCAGATCTGCACCTGCATCATGTATTTCTGTCAGCAATATCCCGTCACACTTAAGGGTGAACACATGCACAGCTGGAAAGAGCATTTCTGGGAAATAGATGAGGAACCAGGATGTCCTGTTCTGCATGGCTGGCTGTGACGCAGTTAGCTTAACAGCTGGGTTTTTATTTCTTTATTCTTTATCCCCTTGGGTTTAAAAATAGTTTTACTTTCAAGTGACAGCTCTGAACGTGAACACTTGGTTTTTGCACGTGGTAAATTGTGTGAAATGAGATGTAACGCTTATTGCAGCATTTTTTACTTTAGCTGGAAAGCTATTTATTTTTGTTACTGATCACAGATGTGGCTGAAGGAGACCCCGATGCAGACTGCAGAAGTTTAGCTGTGCAGAGTCTGGTGCTTCTGGATAAAAGTCTGAAGAAGCAGCTACAAGATCAACCGACGCTGAGCCTGGAGTCATGATCACAACACCAGCAGTGGTCGAATAAAATTCTGCAAAAGAAAAACACTTTTTAAGTCGTATAGAGGCTGGAGTACAATTGATGGTGAAATGTATGCTCCAAATATCACTGGTACAAACAGCTGGTCTGTCAGGAATGGATTATCCCGATTATCTGCTGAAGGATGTTTTGAGTTCAGCAGCTACCATTGCAGACACTTGTTTTTCATCACATCCTGTAACGTTCAACAGTCCACACAGACTTGTACATAATAATAATAATAAATAATTTTAGACTGTAAATGATTTTTAAATGAATAATCTTTGCTTTTGCTTTGCAGTGAATAAACATACAGTACTGCTTTTGATAGTGACTGCCTTTAAAATGTGTTCATTTCCATTTTCTAAAATATTAAAAGAAGATATTCTTTTCCAAACTTGTTGGCACTTTTAGATTATTTGAGAGTTTTTATTTTTTTAACTGTTTTGGCTTCACCCTTCTTCTGGGGTTGCCATTGTATGCAAACTAGCAAGAAATATTTGGGAATTGTTTTATGCTGGATGCCCTTCCTGATGCAAATTGGACAAAACCCCACAACCTCAGGATTACAAGACTGCAACAATGACCACCGAGCTACTACACCCCATGAGTGCTTTTATTAAATAATTAGAATGCATTGATCTAAAGAAATGATTAGATAATTTTCTGATTGAACTGTAAAAGCAAATACAGTATCACTTTTTTGTTCCTTTATTACTTTTATTATTTATATTTTTGCATTTTATGTATTTTTAATACAACAGGTTAAGATGTGAGAAACCAACAACTTTCAGTTAGTAAATTGAAGTTTATCTCAAACAAAGTCAGACTAAAACATTTGTCATTTACGGTATTTGCTTGGCAGTGGCTACAAAAGTGTAGGAATTATCCAGTATCTTGAAAAGGGATGGAGCAAGTTGAGATGTTTTCAGTTCAAATACAAATCTTTCAAATATCTGTAGATGAAAACAATGCAAACATATTTAAAACCTCACTGAAAAGAGTTCAACAGGAACTCTCATCACCTGTTGTCGTCGGTATTCGGAAACTTTCGTTTTATTCCGTAACTCCGCCTCCCGGTCCTGCCTCTGTGGTTGTCAAGGGCAACTACGAGAGACGCTTTTTACTGGAGGGGAGGCTACACGACAACGTTGCAAAATAACCAGTCCATGTCTCGTTTTCTTTCAGTTTTTAACGAAAAGGGTGTTGTTAATGCGAAGAAAGCGTCTCTGAAGTAAGTCCTCACCAGCGTAACAAAATGTTTTCTTAGTTTTTGTCAGCGAGGGCGATCCCTATGCTGTGGCTAGCTTAGCTAATGCTAGCAGCTCGTAAAGCTAAAAATGGTTTCTCACGAACCCAAAACCCAATAGTAAGTAACATTCAGAGTAATTGTACTTTAAGATGTTGCATTAACTAGTAGCACAATGGATAGAGATATAAATATATTAGTCACTAACAATGAGCATGAATGAATTACTTTGTATGTAACGATTGTGGACTGCATGCAACGTAAAATTAAAGAATGCATGGACGGCCAGTCATTCAGATAGATATATACATGTAGCTTTATTTGTCCCCGTATAGGGAAATTAGTTTGCAACATTGTCAGCAGGCATTTGCATAAAGGACATACTTATACACACATGACATTGGCATTTAGTTTATATACTGTATACACACACACTTTCCTGTGGGATCAATAAAGTTCTATTGGGCGGCTGTGGTTAAAGCAGTCGTCCTCCAATGCAATTCCACCAGCAGTCACATTTGTGTCCCTAGGTAAGACACTGAACCCCTCATTGCCTCTGATGTGTGTCCCATTTGTGAATAAATGTGACAAAGCACCGATTAGTCTTTATATAGATATAGTAGAGTGCTATATGAATGGGTAAAGGAGGATACAGACTGTAATGTAAAGCACATTGAGTATCTTGATTATTCATTCAATTCAACCTTTATTTATACAGACTAGCCTCGTTGAGCCACGGGGACTCATTTACAAGAGGGACCTGTCTCACTCACACCCAGGGTCAATTTAGAGTTACCAATCAGCCTAACATGATTAGATAGAAAGCAACTGTATAAGTACAGATCATTTATATATTTCTGCCTGCATTTCCATCTTCTCGTTTAGACATAAAGTGGGGACATGGCGGTCTATTTTGACCACCGTATTGAGGCCCCTGAAAACAGTGACGTGCCCTCTCACTTCACATGGCACTCGACCTTTCCAGTACTGGCTGTGGCCTCAAGCAGCCCTGCTTCCGGAGGCAGTGTAGACCTCTACCTACAGCAGGTAAACACAAGTCTCAGAGGGCTGCACTCTGGCATGGAGACTGAAAGGGGGCTATTTTTTGTTTTCTGATATTAAATATTGATGCCACTAAACAGTACTGTGTAAAAACAGGGAGAGCATGTTGAGAGCTGCCATGTAGAACGACCTTACCAGCCCATTGTGCTTCGTTGGCATCCCTTAAAGCCAGTTCTTGCTCTGGGATGGGAGAATGGAGAGGTAGTGTTGCTGATACAGACCTCTGGAGATCAAATAGTCTTGCCCAACTCGCACACAACCTGCATCACACTGTTGGAGTGGAGTACATCAGGCAGCCGTTTAGTAACTGGTGACCAGGTATGTTTTCATTCATCTACGGTACAACAAATTTGAATGTCATTTACTTTTTTTGGCCTTAGGGTGATATTGACCTAAATTAAGTTACCTATGTGCAACATAAAAATAGCTTAAACTTTGTATTTCATATGTATTCTGTATTTTGTTTTGATTTGTTGACAGACCGGCGCATTAGCAGTATGGAAGTTCGATGCCAGAGGGAGACCTATGGGAAATCCTCTAGTTAGGCATGAATACAACAAACCTTTAACTTGTTGCATCTTCAGACCTGCCTCTCCTGGAGAGTAAGTAGTATTTCTTTTTTCTTTTTTTTTTTTTTACTTTAGGCATAATTGGGCTTTGTTTACACTTGTGTTGTTGCACCAACTTTTTCATTTGTTTTACTTCAATTAATTTAATTATATGAAAAATCCTGGGTGTCACTATGTAGCTGAGCTGGAGTAAGCAAAAGAACATACCCTATAAATTGATATACTGTATACAAAATTGTATACACAAATTATAATTGTAAATACAAAAGAAACAAGTGAAAAATCTTAGAATTTTTTAATTTAAACAATGAGTTGCTGATATAGGCCCTAACTCTCTTGACAGTGATGTGGCAAAGTTAGCTCGGGCTTCTGTGAGTGGAGATGAGAGCGCGCTGGACATGTTCAGTTGGAAGGGAGCACCTCTGAAGATGGGCCCTCAGGAGGGACTTGCATTCTATGTCAGCACTGCCGACGGTAAACACGTCTTTGGTTTTGTTTGTAGTCAAGCATTTTTAGCATATTTATTGATTATTTACCTCAATGTCCTTTATACACAGGAAAGGTCCATGTTGTTGATGAGCATTGTAAGACGAGCACACTTCTTAGTGTGGAGGGCTCCGTCAAGAAACTTTTCTATTTTGAAAAAAGGGAGATGTTCGCCGTGATCACAGAGACCCTTATGTTGTCACAATACAAGCTGAGACCTGAGGGTGGAGCACAGGAATTGATGACGGTATACCAATATGATTATACAAACCTTTAATTGCTTCTATTTTTTTTATTAATTATTTGGATTTTCAAAAATGGAACTCAGTTTTATGAACATGGCTATTTTCAGGTGAAGTTGAGCAGCAAGGCTGGACAAAACACTGACATTATTTGGACAGAGAACAGCCTCCTTATAACAGCAACAGGGGAACAAATCGTCAGGTCTGTTTTTACTTGTGATCTCTGCACACATGCACATTTCTACCTTTGGTAGTCATTTTTTTCTCTTACCCTTTCAGACTGTCAGACCTAGAAAGAGATGACAACTATGTTTTATCTCTTGATGAGACATTGGGGTTTGAGAAAGGAGAAATTATAAATTGTGTTTCATACTGTGCAGCAAAAGGTAAATATAAAATGTGTACAAATGGGACAAACATCAGTGCTTTTTAATTACAGTTGTGTGATTTTGTAATTAGTTTAGCCATTTACTATATTCTTAAAATTCAAGCAAGCACTTGCCCCTTTATTGGGACAGTGTTTGCGATCTCTGTAAAAATCAGAATTCTTTTATAATTTGTGGAATCCTTAGAAATCCTGGCAGCCGGTACTTCCAATGGGCGCATAGCAATGTGGAAGATGGTCATGCAGCCAAGTAGCAGCAGATTAGACACCAAGGTCCTGTGGAAATTACAAACACCCACAGAAATAGAAGGAAATGTCACTCAGCTACAGGTACCGTCTTCACAACCTCACAGTTTTATTGTATATCTATGAAAATCATGAACAGGATATGCACATCTTTCAGGTTAAAATAGAAAGTATTTGAATTTTCATTTTAGTGGGGCTCCAGCCAGAATCTGTTGGCAGCAAACAACTCAAAGACGGTGCTGATTCTCTGTGAGCACAGTATGTCAGCCCACTACAGCCAACAGGTGGCAGCAGTGCAGCTCACCCCGACACAGCTCAGCATCATTCATTTCACCACAGGAGTGCACCTTGCTCTGCAGTCTGACATGCACATCAAAGGAGTGTGTGTTAGCAAGGCAAGAGTAGAGACGATAATACTGACCTTTTTTATATGAATAAGAATTTAAAGTTATTGTCTTGTTCAACTTGCTTTATTGTACCCACAGGACTCTGTGACCATCTGGAATGGTAAACAAGTCAATGTATATGAGCTCTCAGAGACAGTTTTACGCAGCACAGGTACACATGAAAAATATCTGAACAGTTTTATTTTATTGTAATTTGTGATTTATTTTTCCCTCAAAATTTCAAAACGCAACTTTTATCTACAGTACCTGTATGTTCCTTTCCTATGCTACGCAGGATCATTTACTTGTGATTCCCAAGTGGTAGCTGTACATGATGAGAACCTCTACACTGTGGAACCAAACCGGGTACAAATCCGAACGCCACAGGTTTGTTACAACTTCAAACACCGTCTCACACAAAAAGTTTGTTTAGAATTTTAAGACCTTTTTTTTTTACCATCTTGGTTTGTTTTGTTTTTTCAGGGCACAGTAAAGCAACTTTTAACTTTCTCCAAGGCAGAGGGAAATCCTGTGCTACTCAATGTGTGCCAGTCTTACCTGGTGGTAGGTACAGACACAGCACACATCAGAGTTTTTGACCTCTCTAGAAGGTATGGGCTTTGTGACGATCATTTCTCTTAGTATAAACACTCTATACAGATACATAAACGGAGCCTGCTGGCTGAATTCATGTATAATATCTTGCCACTTTTATTGACATTTTAATATTTTTATAGAGATGCCAAAGCTCACTGCAGTGCTAAGAACTTGGCAGACCAGATTGCCAATATGGGGGCTCTGAAGTCTGTCAAATGCAATGCCAATGGTAGCCAAGTTAGCATCCTGATTTCTCAGGTATAAAATAAAAGTAATATCTTTAACTAGAAATGATAATCTTGGCTGTACTGATCATTACGCTTTTTTTTCCCTCAGGTAAATGGACGACCAGATCACAAAGTGTACTTTTATGATGTTGAGCTGGACACCGTTACTCACTTTGACTTCTTCACTGGGAGGCCATCCAGTGGTGTCTTTCAGCCCGAAGAAAGTTATAAGTAATTATATTTTGGTTTGTATATCCTGTGTCTATACATATTGTCTTTTATTTGTCCCATATGCTGATGGACATGTCTGTGTTTTGCAGACATAAGTTTCAGGAGACTGAATTCAGCGAACGCTGTCCTGTGTCTCACTACTGGGACGAAAGTGAACCTCGCCTCTTTGTTTGTGAGACGGTGCCAATCAGCTCTGAAACCTCATCAAGGAATCACTTAGATGTGGTAAACATGACTCTTTTAAACTAATAAATGTAAAATATTACTGCACCGCTGCAGTGCTGGTATTTTTACTTCTGCAGGCACTGCATTTATTAAAACATTTACTTACATTTATAAATAAATGAAATTGAGAACCTAAAGCCATTTATCTTCTAGTTGTTTTTTAATAGTGTGAAAGAAAAAGTTAGACAGTGTCCCATGTCCTGTCCTCCTAGGTGGATGTATCAGTGGTGACACTCTTCTGTACACAAGACCATGGACTCTTCCTACAAGACTGTTTCCCAAAATCTTCTAGCCTGCAAGCCCTACTTGCTCTGGACGTGCCCTACTATTATTTTAGCTGTAAGGTGAGGACAGAGAACATGTGCTCCACTTTTGTGTTATCTGTTCAGTGGGGCCTCCTCATACACATGTTTTTTTTCTTTGATTGTGTTTTTCTGACCCACAGTGACACTGGTGTCAACACCCCTTTTAAAATTGAGAAAAGTTTCTTATTAAGGTTTAATTTGAACTTTTATCTCATGAAGTCCCTAAGTGACATCTACTGAACATCCTGATTCAGTCATGTGACTTGTGAGGGACTCTGGGTACTGACAAAATCATTTCCAATGTCTTGTGCACCTGGGCAGCTAATGTGACCACTAAGCTAATTTTAGAAATGTTATTTTCTTTTACCAAAGATGAGTTTCCACTGTTTCAATTATGCTAATCCTTAGATAACATGTGATGTCAGAGCTCATATATAACCTGGTTTGATAGCATTTCTAAAACAATTTGATAAAGAATAGGTTTGTCAAATATTCCCCTGGTGCATGCTCAATAATCCAGGTAGAAAGGGCTGATATGGTGTAGAGGCAGGGCAGCCGGCTCAGGACCAGAAGGTCTCGGGTTCGATCCCCGGTCACGGCATACCTCGTTGTGTCCCTGGGCAAGACACTTAAGGCCCAGGCAGAGCTCTGCGTTCGGCCGAACGGCGCTCTACGAGCGCGTTCTGTGCGCGCGCGTTCACTAGCACAGCTCTGCGTTTGTTCTCGCGTTAATTCTCGCGTTTTCGCTCCAAATTCTTGACGTCATTTGAGCAGCCACAGCGCAAAGCGTTCGTTGATTAGTCATTTGCTGACACGCCTACTGAATTGATTGACAGGTCGGGGAGAGAAAAAAAGGCGAGCGGGCAGCTTCACACAGCTTCAGCCGCAGCAGTGTTATATCTTATTAAAAAGTTCTAAAAAATAATAAAAACAGGGAGCGCTGGTCCTGCAGCACACAGCCCACCAGGAAATATTTAGAACCTCGCACAGCCACGTAGGACTCTAGTTTAATTCGCTCGTGACAAATTCATTCATTTCTCATCATTTCAGTCATGGAGTCAAAGGAGGAGGAAGCGATCACTTGACTTTTGGCAAAAAAACAAAAGAAAAGGCCAGATCAGGGATGAAGAAGAGGAATTTAATACATTTGTGTCACATACAAAACAGTCCGATACAAGATCAACTGGACTTTATTTGTTACAGAAGACGTTTCGACCTCTATCCAGAGGGCCTTATCAATTCAATAATTGATAAAGCCCTCTGGATAGAGGTCGAAACGTCTTCTGTAACAAATAAAGTCCAGTTGATCTTGTATTGAACGCCTTTTTTGATTTTATCATGTCCTGGACGACTGAGAATCTTCACCAGCATATACAAAACAGTCTGGTGCCGGGCAGTTTATTGTGAGACAATGCGCCTCGCGTACGCGGTCGTAAAATGTGAGCTTTGCTCGTTCGTGCCCTGCGGGGCTACGCTTGTGCCTCGCGCTCGCACGGCGTCGAGCGCCGTTCGGCCAAACGCAGAGCTCTGCCTGGGTCTTTAACCCCGAGTTGCTCCCGGTAGGACTGGCAGCGCCTTGCAAGGCAGTCTACCGCTACCGGTGTATGAATGTGTGTATGAATGTGTGTATGAATGGGTGGATGGTTGGTACTGTGAAGCACTTTGGGGCCCCTCAAAGGGGGCTGGAAAGCGCTATATAAGTAAGCTCCATTTACCATTTAAAAAAGCTAAGTCTGGTCCTCTGGACATTTAAAAAACAAAACTAAGCAAAACATTTCTACAGTTTTTTTGCTTTATTTTGTTTTGTTTTTTGAATTTCCAGAGGACCAGACTTGGCTTTATTTAGATTTGTCAAATATTGTTGTGACATATACTGTATGTCACATCGGGCAATAAACTCTAAATTGTACAAAAAAATTCCATGTGACATCTTTGACACAACAAGACAAATACTAATCAGCTTAGTCAGTTTAGTTCATTCTGTTATTTTAGATACATATATTTTTTGTTGTACATTTTAAATCCTATTTAAATAAAAATAAGCATGAACATTTATGAAATTACTATTTCCAAATGTGGAATACATTTGCTAAGTATGCCAATGTGACAAATACAGTATGTCACATTTCAGATCTGTGCCAGTAGGTGGAGGTATAAAAAAAAAAAACTTCAGAAATGTGTTGCATATAATCCATTTGTTATCATTTACAACCCCCATAACTTTCATGTTAGAAATGGGTCTGAGTTCTTATTGATTAAGATCTTTAGCATACATAAATGAACAAATTAGTTTTGTTTTTCACAGCCTCCATATTATTTTTCTTATGTGAAATCCTGTGTTTGGTTGACACACTAGCTACTGTTTCGGAAATATATCTTTCGACCGGAAGTAAGTGACTGTACCCCAGAATTCACCCAGAAAGCTTCTGTGTTCTTGATTCCTATCTTCCAGAAGCTGAGATTGTGTTTGATTTGTGCTGCAGTTGATCAAAATAAAAATGTCCATGCCAACAAGATACACAGCACAAATTAAATCATTACTTATCTAGATTTTACTATCATTGTTCTGTCCCGTATGCACTTGATTAATAGATTTGTTTCTGTGTCATTTGGTTTAATTTCCTCCTATCCATTCCTCTGTATTTTTGCATTCTTCCTAATATTTACTTCACAAAAATGATTCAACATGCTGTTTTCTAAATCACATCTTTCTGCCTGGTCTTATGTTGTTCAGCCAGGTGAAGGAGATCCAGTCTCAACAAAGGCTTCATCACCTTCACATCCGATTCAGTCAACCACAGAGGCTGCTGCCCAGTTCTCCCATATGGTTTCCAGGCGATCTCTTAGAGACTTTGTCGAGCTGGAGAACTGTGACAAGGCCACTCGTGATGCCATGCTGAACTTCAGCTTCTACCTGACCATCAGTGACATGGATGAAGCCTATAAGTCTATCAAGCACATCAAGAGGTAGGATGTCGGTACATCACTGTGAAATCCGTCATGTTTGTAAAGACAGGAGACATGCAGTATGGAATACTCACAAGGGGCTCATTGCCCTACTTGATCACTGTCATCACATCCCAATAAATCTTTCCTGCTGAGGATTATACTTCAAAGAATAAGCAGCACTCATGGGGTTGCATTGTTACAACAGCCTTGACTTTTCTCAGAAGGCTCCACTGGAGCTGCAGTTGGTGAGACATAATCATCTATACCAGGGGTCTGCAACCTGCGGCTCTGGAGCCACATACGGCTCTTACGTCCCTCTGCAGCGGCTCTTTCAATCTTTGACAAAAACTGACATAAAACTGAATTTTATAGGATGTTATAACAACAACTAAAAGCTCTAGTTTTATTAGTGTTCCTGTAATTTATTTTGCATATGAATACTAGAATCATTATAAGGAGTAAAACATATTCACTTTGACTTTATGCTTCATTTCTTCAAAGTAGGATACGTAATTTTTCTACAATAAAAAAAAAAAATCACATAATGCATAGTTTATTGTTTTAGTTTTTAGAAACTGGGCAAAAACTGTATATGTTTGTTTCTTTACAAGAATTTTGTCTTTTATTTTGTCTTACAGTGTAAAAATATAAATAAATGTTAAAATTCCTTGGGTATTTTTAGTTTTATAAAATCCTCCCAACTGTCCAGAAAAGTGCCCTCCAACAAACTTAAAGTGGTTTGTGGGCCACCAGTTGAGAATCCCAGTTGT
>JBBPBX010006403.1:0-68620 GCA_038048925.1 Garcialebias charrua | reverse complement strand
TTGTTTGTTTGTTTGTTTTTGTGTTGGTTAATTTGAACTTTTTCAAAATAAATGAATATTTCATGAGGATATTGTGACATTTGACCTGCTTTGCCCATCTTTATGTGGAACAAACTCCTTGATAAGACCCTAGTGGATGGATTTTTTCAGATGGCAGGTGCAGACCGGCTGGCTGGGGCCGGTGCTGGGACTGAAGCTCTGCTGGATCTTCACCTCCTCCTTGGGTTTCGATTCCACTCTCTTTTTTTCCACTTCCTCTGCCTCTCTGACTTTTCTGACCTCCTGTTGGGGGGACGACCTCACATCTCTCCCCCTTTCTCCCACCAGAGCCTTGGAGGGAGTGCGCAGATGTTTTGGAGAAGCCGAGCTCAGAGTCTGGACCCTCTTGACGTGGTCCACTGCGTATGGCTTTTCCTGGAGCTCACTGGAAGTCTTGCTCCCTCCATTCTTTGGGGCTGTGTGCTTCTTGGGAGGGTTAGGAAGAGGCTTGTAAGCCTCCAGCTTGCTCTTATGACTCATGGCTGCGGCACAGCACATGATGAAGACCATGACCATGAGGAGAGAGGTAACGACGATGATGATGAGCAGGTTCTCCTGCAGGAAGTCCACCACTCGGGTCAGCATGAAGTCTTTCAGTCGGATCATGGTGGTGGTGATGGTGTTGGTGATGGTGGTGGTGAGGCTGGGAGGCTCGGTGACCACAGTGAGATGAACAGGCGCTCGGGTGGAGAAGGACGTGGGAAAGATGAGCCCCTGCTCGGCTTCGTCACCGCTGCCGTCCATGGAGATGTTGTAAAACAAAGGAGTGGAGTGAGACAAACTGCAGCAGAGCCAGAGCAGAGTCGTGCAGGCGACGTGGAAAACCAAGTGGGACCTCATCTTCAACCGGCACTCCTGGAACAACAACAATAACGAGGGTTTAGTTTGAGGGAAAAAGTGTTTTTTTGTTACTCCGCAACACACAACACAGTCTGATACTGGGCCTGGTTACATTCAAGATTCAAGTTCCTTTATTATCCCCGAGGGGCAATTAGATTTGCAGTCAATAGGAGTGCACAGTTTCATACATACATATGCACTTACACACACATACACATGCCCGGTTCTCACTTGTAAGTACAAGTACAAGATACAGGGAGTCCGCGACTTACGGCGCCCTCGACCTACGGCGACTCGGACTTACGGCATAAATCATAATTAATAAAAATATGAAAATTTTTTATATAATTTTTTTAAATGTTCTTAATTTCATGTGTACAGCAGGTTGCTGCAGCTGTGGTTGTTTTAAAGGCTTTATAAATTATAATAATTGTAAAAATTATAATTTTTAATCATATTTGCGCAGCTTCCGGCGGTTTCCTGAAATGCCGCAGTGTCCTCCATTTTACGTTAGTTCCAGTCTCGGCAGCTGCCAGCCGGCTTTGGAGGACCGTGTATCCGATCAAAGGTTGCCTCATACGAATAAATTAGCTGGAAACGCTCGGTGAACTCTGTGGACGTCTCAGACCCGGAGCAGCAGTCGCCGATCGCTCCCACCACGCCGGACGACACCACCAGCTAATTTGCTGGGCTAACATTCATTCATTCATTCATTCAACCTTTATTTAGTCAGGTAAATCTTTTGAACCTCAAGGGCTCATTTACGAAAGCGACCTGCTAAAACTAAAGAACAATGAACAGCAGTGGTATAATTTCCTTAAACAATAAACAATAAACAAACAAACAATAAAAAAAAAAAAACAAAAGAAAAAAAAAAAAAAAAAAGTTTTTTTTTTTTTAAGTATCAAAAAACTAGCAAAACATTATAAGGTAGACGTATAAAATCAAAGACAGGAACAAATCTGCATTGGTTTTTGCCAGGATTCCAACAGATTCTGAAAACCATTTAGAGAAGTCAAGGTCGAGAGCTTCAGATCTTTTTGTAAGATATTCCATGAAGCAGGAGCAGAGTAGGAGAAGGCCCTTTTTCCAAGTTCAGTCCTCACTGACGGAACACTGCAGGTAATCATGTCCTGAGAGCGCACACTGTAGCTGCACTCACGCAAAGACATGTAGGAGGAGATGTATGAGGGCAGCAGACCAAGAAGTGATTTAAAGATGAAAATGTACCAGTGGAAGAGTCTGCGTGAGGTTAATGATGTCCAGTTAACCAGTGAATACAGGGTGCAGTGGTGGGTACGATAATCACAACCAGTTATGAATCTTAGTGCACCATGATAGACAACATCCAACATCCGCAGGGTGCTTGTAGGAGCATTCATGTAGAGAATGTCACCGTAATCAATGGAGGGAAGGAAAGTCACAGACACAAGGCGTTTCCTGACATTCAGTGATAGACATGATCTGTTTCTGAAAAAGAAACCCAGTTTAACTTTCAGTTTCTTCACTAGGTTTTCCACGTGGAGTTTAAAAGAGAGATGTGAATCAATCAGGATACCCAGATATTTATAGGAATCAACAAACTCAATAGGGACACCATTTGAAGAAAAAATCAGAGGAGGATCTGCTGGAACCGCCTTCCTATTTGAAAAAAACATCCCTTTTGTTTTATCAGCATTTAGGACAAGTTTGAGACGGAACAAATCTGACTGGATGATGTCAAAAGCAGATTGCAGTAACTGAAAAGCCTTAGCTACTGTTTTAGCTCGGCAATAAACAACTGTATCATCAGCATAGAAATGTAAGGATGCATCAGGGATGCAGTGACCTACATTAGCTATGTAGATTGTAAAGAGAGTGGGTCCTAAAACTGAGCCTTGTGGTACACCATTTTTAACTGTTAAATAGCTGGAAGAAGTACCGTTATGTTGAACACATTGCCTCCGATTGGAAAGATAGTTAGAAAACCAACCGATGGTGTGATCAGAGAAACCGATTTCTGAGAGCTTATGACACAGGATGTTATGATCCACAGTGTCAAAAGCTTTAGACAGGTCTAAGAAAAGTGCAGCACAATAGTCCTTAGCATCCAATGCTTCAACAACATCATTCAGAACCTTCAGAGAAGCAGTTGTTGTGCTGTGTTTTTTCCTGAAACCAGATTGATGGAGAGGTAAGATGTTAAATGAGTCCAGATAATTTTTGATCTGAGAGTTTATCAGTTTTTCTTGAACCTTGGCTAAATGCAGAGTTTAGAGATCGGTCGATAATTGTTCAGTGAGGTGGGGTCACCTCCCTTCAGCAAAGGAAGAACAAATGCTGTTTTCCAAGCATCCGGAATGGTGTTTTGGCTTATGGACAGATTAAAGATGTGGGTCACAGGGACTGTGATGATATGAGCAGCCAGCCTTAAGAAATAAGGTGGAAGTTCATCTGGACCTGCAGATTTTTTTGGATCAAGATCATTTAACAGTTTATTTACCTCACTGACTGAGAACGGAGAAAAAGAGAAGGTGTGATTAACAGATGGTTGACTTGTAGGAGGGATTTGATTTGTAGAAGTTTGATTATTAGATAAAGTGGCTGATTTTCCGTTTGTAACTGTGTCAAATAATGAACTAGAAGCAACAAAATGTTTATTGAAACAGTTCAGGATCTCGTGCTTATTTGACACAGGAACAGAGTCAACAAGAAATTGTGATGGGAGGTCAGATGATTGGGGGGTGCCTGAGAGAGATTTAATGGTTTTCCAGAATTTTTTTGGATCATTTAGATTTTTGGATGTAAGTACAGTACATTTAGATTTTTTAACACGCAGCTAATGCTAACGCGGGGACACCAAGCCGACAGGCGGCGGAGAGGCCATCTGCGTCCGGGAGCTCGCCTCGATGTCCGCTTGGCAGCCTAATGCCTCATCCTCACCTAAAGCATATCGCGCTTCCAAAAATCTCCAAACGCACTGTACTGGCTGCTTGTCAACAGATGACTGTCCTCATCTAACGCGTCTGCAGTGGGAGGAGGAGCGTGTTGGTCCTCTTCCGCTCCGGTGTTTGTTTATTTCCGGTCTCAGAAAAATGGCGGACGCAATACGAAGAATTGCCTTGTACTTAATCTACAAAGCAGCAACACGCAGACGCCGTGCACAACGACGATTCTGGATTCACCCCACATTAGAGAGGCGTCATGGATTCGGTGAATTTCACCATCTGATCCAGGAGCTGCGCGCAGACGAGGAGCGCTTTCAGCGGTACTTCCGTGTCACCCGCCCCCAGTTTGACGACCTGCTGTAAGTTTCTCCTCCATGTTTACCGCGGGATTTTTTTCATCTGTTAAACGTTTCGCGCGGTGCCCACCTAATTCCGTCCCGTCGTCGTTGCGTGATCACATGGCAGAGTCTCTCCTGATTGGTCCTGATTGTTTGCTGCTGAGCAGCGAGCTGAATCTAGCTGTGGAAGCACGGAATGCCGTGCTTCCACAGCTGTGCTGCCGAGCAGCACAGTCGCTGCTCGGATGCGACGCGGGAGTAGGAAACAGCTGCTGCTCACTTTCGCGCTGCTTGTATGCTGTAGATGCGCCGCGACACGACCCGCTGCTCCAAGATTCGCGTCCCCATAGACTTCAATGTAAAGTGGCTGCTTCGGCTGCGCGAGATGCGTGCGGTGGGGATCCAGCATTAGATGTCAGGGGACACTGAGCTAACGTGGAGAAACAATGCCGACAGCCTTTCTGGATGGGCTAACATGCTAACGAGTGCAGCTAATGGCGGGGGCTAACATGCTAACGCGGGCAGCTTGTTTTGGATGGACGAACACCGCAGAGAAACGGCTTTCAGTAAGTTATTAACTCTTTTTCTGGCTCCAAATGTATGGAGTTAACATGCTAACAGTCCTTCTTGTAAACAGTTTGGACCGCGTGGAGCAGAACGAAGCTGGGGAGCTCGGACGTGCAAGAGCTAACATGCTAAAAGACGAAGACAGGCTTTGACCAGCTCAAAGTATGAAATTAATATTTTTTATTTATCCCAATGTAAGTACAGTACATGTATATGTTTTGTGATACTGTAATTATGCACTACACTGTGTTAGGTGTGTTAGGATAGGCGAAGTGCTTGGTAACTGTACAGTAACCTATGTGTAGTCAGTGGCGGCTCGGGTGGACTCCGACTTACGGCAGAATCGACCTACGAACGGTCCTTAGGTCCGGAACTCGTTCGTAAGTCGGGGACTCCCTGTATGTGTACTCATATAAACCCATTTGTGATAGGTACCAGATAGGTGCCTGGTAAGAAGCAGGTACTTACCAAATGAATACCATGCATGTCTTGTAAATACTGTACCAGGTATGTACAACAGTATGAAGTAGTTACCAAATAAGTATCAGGCATGTACCCAGTAGTATCAGGCTGTATCATGTACCTTTTTATTTTTGTGATTTTATTTTTAAGATTATTCATTTGTTGTCTGAAAGGGTTCGTTTCAGCAATTATAAGCCCAAAAGCTATAAATTTCTTAAAAAGGTGTCCCAGAACTCCCATTAATCCCATTGATCCTTCAGGTTCTGTTTGTTCAAGCCTCATACAAGAACACATAAAGGAAAAGGTTCTGTGTCCCGGAACACGACATCCTGTCGACGTTTCTTTGTAGCCTTGTGGGCGGCCGTGGCGTAGTGGTAATGGCAGTCGTCCCCCGATCGAAAGGTTGGCGGTTCGAATCCCGGTTCCCCACACCATGTGTCGTTGTGTCCTTGGGCAAGACACTTAACCCCGAGTTGCTCCCGGTAGGACTGGAAAGCACCTTGCATGGTAGTCTGCCGCTACCGGTGTATGAATGTGTGTAGCATTCAATGTAGCACTTTGAGATTTTCACTAATGAAAAGTGCGTTATAAATTGAATTCATTATTATTATTATTATTATTATTAGCCAGAGACCTGTGCAGGTTGGTGCTCTCCAGTGATGGAGGTGCTGATGGTGCGTTTCCTTTACCTCAGATCCTAATTCAGTCGTTATTCTTAGCTCCGTTTCTGAGCCTCTGCTTCAAACTAATCTTTATCCACATTCCCTCAAGGTCTTCTCTCCCAGTCTTTCAGCAGATCTATTTCAGCAGGCAGCACAGTAGCCATTACTTATTTGGGGTGGAGACGGCGAGCTTGGAGCTGGAGGCCTTATAATTTGTAAAGCAGAGGGAGGCCACCCATTCACCACACCAAAGCCAGGAGGAAGCTCAGTTCCAGCGCGAGCACATAGGCGTGGGAGACCTGCGGCTGTGGCCTCTATATTTACACTGGGCACCAGCTGCTGCACCCCCACCCTCGGCAGACCTGATGGAGATATTCCTGCTTCCAGAAAAACCTGCGTTCACTTACAAAACTGACAGAGCACACTTTTCCACCAAATGTTTGCCATGTTCTGTGTTCTGGTTTGTTTCAAACTTCTCTTTGAGACTTGAAGAAAGCTGTAACAAGTCGGTTCTTGTTTTAAACCTGTTTAACGTTTAACACAGTGTGCAATCATGCAGCACCAAGCTGTAAAGACAAGCCTCTAATCAGTCTCACGTTAAATTGAAGCTACTGCTCCGACTGACCCTGCACAATGAGAACCCTCCACTCGTTGTGTGGTCGAATGTACAGCGTGTATTCTGCTGGACCACAAGGTGGGCTGGGCCTTCATCCTTGGATGTACAGCTATAGAAGCTCAATGCCCCGTAATTAGAGCTAAAATTACATTTCCTGAATGTCACCATGGCACTGACCACCACTCATCACATGTCCACATCTGCACACGGGTGAAGAACCTGCAGAAATCAGATGTGTCACTAATGGACTTTATTACTGTTGCACTTTTTAAAAATTGTCATTCTTTAAAGTTTCTTCAAACGTAGAAAGTGTTTGTGTGCCTTGCTGGCACAGACTGAACAAAACAAATAAACAATGTCACTTTAGCATTTTACAAATTAAATCCCACCGTAGAGTTAGACAAGTTCTGTAATTATTTAACAAGCTTAAGATAATTACATTTTTAGTAATTACTGTGGGTATTATATATATATATATATGTATATGCTACCCTTTTTTGGTCTTGAGCCGGAAAAGGGTAGCATGCCCTCTCCGGGTCGGGGAGGAGGTCCTGCCCCAAGTGGAGGAGTTTAAGTATCTCGGGATCTTGTTCACGAATGAGGGAAAACTGGAGCGTGAGATCGATAGGCGGATAGGTGCAGCGTCCGCAGTGAAGCGGGCGCTGTACCGGTCTGTCGTGGTGAAGAGAGAGCTGAGTCAAAAGGCAAAGCTCTCAATTTACCGATCGATCTACGTTCCCACCCTCATCTATGGTCATGAGCTCTGGGTTATGACCGAAAGAACGAGATCTCGGATACAAGCGGCTGAAATGAGTTTTCTCCGCAGGGTGTCTGGACTCTCCCTTAGAGATAGGGTGAGAAGCTCAGTCATCCGGGAGGGACTCGGAGTAGAGCCGCTGCTTCTCCACATCGAAAGGAGCCAGTTGAGGTGGCTCGGGCATCTGGTTAGGATGCCTCCTGGACGCCTCCCTGGTGAGGTGTTCCGGGCATGTCCCACCGGGAGGAGACCCAGAGGAAGACCCAGGACACGCTGGAGGGACTATGTTTCTCGGCTGGCCTGGGAACGCCTTGGGATTCCCCCAGAGGAGCTGCTCCAAGTGGCTGGGGAGAGGGAAGTCTGGGCCTCCCTACTTAGGCTGCTACCCCCGCGACCCGACCCCGGATAAGCGGAAGAAAATGGATGGATGGATGGATGGATATATATATATATATATATATATATATATATATATATATATATTATATATATATATATATATATATNNGTCTGGTCCTCTGGACATTCAAAAAAAAACAAACTAGAAACGTTTCGTCTTTCGTTCGAAAGACTTCCTCAGTCTGAGATGCTGTATTCAGCTCAGTCTTATAAATAGCACCCTCTCACAGTGGATTAACCAGTTTGCAGTTACAGCATCTCAGACTGAGGAAGTCTTTCGGAAGAAAGACGAAACGTTTCTACAGTTTTTTTTTTGCTTTGTTTTGTTTTTTGAATGTCCAGGACCAGACTTAGCTTTTTTAGATATATAAATATTGTTTTTAATGTAGCGGTTTTGTTTTATTTTTTTTATATGATTTTCTTCCTTTTTTTTCCCTTCAAATTATATACTTTCTTTTATGGTTGTCTGTTGTCATCATTCTTTGTTTAAATAAGGTCTCTCATGTAAATTAGTCCTTGAGGCTCAATGATACTAACCTGTATAAATAAAGGATGAATGAATTATTTAGCATATTTTTCAGAGCTTCTACCTAAGTACGGTAGTCAGATTATGATAGTAAACTATAATGGTGGGAGTGGTGGCGCAGAGGTTAGAGACAGTGGGCCTGTGATCGGAAGATCGCTGGTTCAAGCCCCGGTACCAACAATATCAGAATGTGGGTGAAAAAGGTGAAACACCCACACCTGCCTCCACCCTCATTCGCCCCACTCTGGGCCCCTGTGCAAGGCCCTTAACCCCCACCATCTGCTCCCTAAACAGGTCTCTCTTGAAAATGAGTTCTCGTGGCTCAATGAGACTACCTGGATAAATAAAGGGTAAATTTAAAAAATAAAAATAACAAAATAATTCAGTGAAACTGATGCAGGTTTAAAATACATTACTTTGACCTGTGGGATCATAGGCACTTATGTGTATGTATATTTACATGTGCATATGTATATACGTGCATATGTATATACATGGATATATATACATGATATATATACACATATATGTATATATATATATATATATACATATATATATATACATATATGTAAATATATATATATATATATATATATATATATATATATATATATATATATATATATATATATATATATATATATATATACAGGTAGTCCCCGACTTACGAGCGAGTTCCGTTCGTACGAGGTGCTCGTAACACGAAATCTCGTATGTCGGAACACGAAACACGTGTCGCTCGTAAGTCCGGATTTTCGGTCGTAAGTCGGAAAATTTATGCTAGCGCTACTACGAACACTCGTTTTTCAACACAAACGTACATACTAGTTCATAAACATGCTCAGAAACTTGTTTACAAACTGTTAGCTAACACACTTTCATCTAAAAACACATACCAGTGCTGTATTTTCTGTATGTTCTGTACAACTTTACTGTTCGTTAGTCAGCTCGTAAGTCCGGAACCTCGTATGTCGATGTGCTCGTAAGTCGGGGACTACCTGTATATATATACAGAAAATATAAAAAATGTTAAAAGAAGGAAGAAGGAAGATTCAAATACCAATACAAATTTGTATATTCAGTCATGACATTTTCAAATAAATACCCACCAATTCAACAAAATGCTGACTAACTTTTATTGACAGCTTTCAAAAGTAAAAAATGTCAAGGATGCCAACATTCTTGACCAGAGAAACTCAAACTATTGAGAAAAAATTGTAGGAACTAAGATGTTACATTTGAGTTCATCCATCTCCTTTTGAAGGCTTTGCAATTTTGCAAACAGCAAAAAACAAAGTGTCATAGTTTCCCCGGGAAGTCTGTGGGATATCTCAGGAGAAGATCAGTGGTCCGTGAGTCTGAGACAGAGATGTCTGGGTTGTGCGCACGGAGCGTCACCGCTCCTTATCTAACCCAGTAAGAGGTGGACTCCAATGAAGGAATGAATTGGAAGATTTATTTTGGTTCAAGAGCAGCTGCTTTTTCTCCACAGCAGGTTTACAGGTCACACAACACTTTGCACCCCTGGCAGTGAACAAGGCAAGGCTCTCACTTCAGCTGCATAAATCACAGTGGCTATAGCAGCTTAGTGCAGACTGAGGACTTTTGCATGAAGAACAAGAAAAACACAAATAATTGATGACATCACTGCACTGTCAGCAAATGAGTGACTCTGTGACAGTCAATGTCAGAGAATCACACTTGGGTGATTCTTTTTTTGGGGCAACATTCATGTCCGCATGTTTCTCTTACCCTGATTTTTTTCTAAAATGTGCCAAATATTTACAACAAAGTATTTTAATTATACACTTAGATGTTTGCCATCATTCAAATATAAATGAAATGCATTTAAAATATTATTTTGTACTTTACACACCTTTTTGGTGACATAGATGGTCAATTTTATTGTGTCCGCAGTGCAGTGTAAAATATTTCCTCAATAAGTTTAAACAATAAAATTAAATTAAAAAAGAAATTTCTTCAATAATTTGATTGACTGGACTAAACCTTATTTTATTATGAAACTGAATCTGTTGAAACTATTTTTTTTATTTGATATTTTCTTGATATTATACATGTCCCAGTAGTAACTTTCCACCCTGTTAGAATGTTTCCTTTTTGCCCTCAAAAGACTACAATTCCATAAAAGCCATTTACAAGAAGAAGACATCAACTGGTTTTGGAGGGAATTCAACCATGGAAAACAAGTTAAGCTTCATCTGTCACTCTCTCCTTACTTTTTTTAATCTTAAATATATTAAACCTGTATGCGTCAACCTTAAAGTTCCACCCTGTTAAGATAAATTGTGGGAAATGTTTATTTGGTAGAATTTAAAAAACAACATATTAGATTTAGTCATTAAAGGTTTGCTATTCTGTTGAAGGTTAGCTAGCTAAATGTTGACCACATAAAGAGCTACAGCTAGATTAGCTAAAAAAATTCCACCCTGTTATGTTCCACCCTGTTAGGTTTATGAACCAAACAAGGTGTAACAAGGACCTAACAGGGTGGAAATTCAGGTAAAACGTAATCACATATACATGTAATTATTACTTTACCTGTAATTATTATTTTATCCAGCCCTGAGCTTGACCATTATTAATTTCTTATTGCTAAACATGTCAGTGATGTAACAAAATATTTAAAACTTAAAATATTACTCTTTTTATTTTCACAAGTCCTGAAGCCAAAATGTTGCCGCAAAAAAAGAATCACCCACTTAATAATCTAGTAAAGATTAGATTAAACAAAATGTATCCATTTAAGTTGATATGTTTTCTCTGTTGAATATCAGTGAGAGCATCCTTACTGTTAGCTGTCAGCTAGTAATCTTATATTTGACTCAACCTTGTTAGATTCATCTACATGTACCTGGATTATTTAGCATGTAGCTGTCACAAGAACAGAATACCCAGAGTGAAAGGTCTGTTAATGAACAACTCAGACACAAAGGTACAAATTCAGTGCTTTTATTTACGGTGGGCAATAATTCAGGACCTAACTGGAACAGATGTGTCAGGTCCAGAGTTCTGCATTGAGGGTTTGGTCAGAATATGCAGGGTCCTAGGTAAGTCGTTTGGTTCCAATAACCTGTGCAATCATGTGAAGGTCCAGTACACTCAGAAGGGCATGTGGTTGGAGAGCGAGGAGAACAGCTGGAAGAGTGCACGGGTAAGGCTTCCAGAGGTTCACTTGGAGGTCTAATAATCAGGAAGGTCTCAGGAGGTTCACTGGAAAGGTCATAAGGCAAAAGGTAAGTAAACACAAGACTTTAGAATCTCAAAGGGCTAGAAGTACAAACCACAGGCAGGGTATATAAAAAGGCTAAGTCTGGTCCTCTGGACATTCAATAAAACAAAACAAAACAAAAAAGTAGAAACATTTCGTCTTTCGTCCGAAAGACTTCCTCAGTCTGAGAGATGCTGTATTCAGCTAAGTCTTATAAATAGCACCTTCTCACAGTGGATCAACCAGTTTGCTGCTGACAGCCGAAACCAGCTGCTCACATGATCAAGGAGGACCATCAGAATGTAAATGTTTTTTTGTGTCCTGAGACAACTTCTGTTGTGACTTGGTACACATACAACATAAATAAACTGGAGTGAATTGAATAATACCTTTTGCACAGCCTAAGCAAAACCTCCACATTGAAGACTCTATCTATCTATATGTGGCAGTCAGGGGAAGAAAGAGTTTTAGGAAGAAAAAAAAAAGTGTAGCCATGTAGGATTTCACAGCATATCACCAGTCATAATTTAGAGTCTTGAGAAGTTTCCATTACTGCTGAAAACAGCATTCCCTAGTAAATCTCGCCCATCTGCCCATATTGACAAAAAACAGCTTCTTTAAGATCCCATATCATTAAAGTTTAAGAGACGCTGTTATTGGCTCCACTAAATAATCAAGTACCTTTCAGGGCACATTGCAGCTTTATGCTCCATCTGGTTGGACTGAAGATGCATCACTCCTTCAGCAAACTCTCTCCCAACTGAACAAATCAAGTTGCAGCACAAGGATCTTATTTTTGGAATTCTTCAATGCTGATAGGTTCAATCTGTTGCTTATTTATTTATTTATTTATTTACTTTGTATTTTTTACATTATATTCATTTTATTAACATTTTTTGTTGTTGTTGAAAACCTCAGTTTCTTTTGAATCGTCATCCTTTAATCATATGAATATTTGTGCTGCTGTTCAGCATACTGTATTGTGTTTTTTGTTTTTATGCTGTTAGTGCTTAGCGTATTTTAGCATAGTCTTAGTTCATATCTTCTTATTACGGTTTTTATTTTATATTTTATTGTTGGATGCAACTTGGATCCTGTGTACATAATTACGTTCCACCACATGTACCACATGTGGTGCAAATAACAATAAGGAATATCTGTATCTGTATATAACAATCATCCTGTTTATTGCTGCTGCACTATGTGGCTGTTTCATGTATGTCACTACCTTACCATCATAATTCAATCTCACTGTTACTACCTGTGCAATAACCTGCCACACAACCTGTGTAGTATATATTAGTTATATGCAATATATGCCATGTGCATTTTAACGTATATTGTATTACAACCTTGAAATACAAATTCATCCTATGTGCACCATTATATTCTACCATGTTGTTGTTTAACATTTCTCTTTAGGATCTTGTAAATATTATATTTTACTTTTTCACTTTTTGGTACTTTATTTTGTACCCTTACGTGCTTTGGGTTTTTTTTTTGGTTTTTTTGCGAGTTAAATTAATTTCATCTCATCTTGAACATTTAATTGTACTGTTAACCTTGTGTTAACTTGTGTATGACAAATAAACATAACTTGATCCTTTAATCAGTAGGATGCAAGTTCCACAGCATATCTTGTAAAGTTCAAAGTGTTCTTGGGCCAAATAACTCGAAACAAATTACTAACAGTAATGAAGACCAAAAATACTGGAAAGCATAAACAAAATTGTGTTTTCTTCAGTACATAATACCATACTTTAAGCAAAGCACAAAACATTTTTATAGGACACGGACACACATACACACAAAACATCTAACGTTAGGTCATTCCTGGATGTAATGGTGCTTGGCAGATAGTTACACCTAAGTGATGAAGCCACAACTTTCCATTTATCCATTTGATCATCATTTGGTCTGTGTCCCTTGCCCCTTCACTCCCAGATCTGTCTTCAAAAACATTACCAAAAATGTATAATGTCTAACAGGTGTTGGGCTAACCTAACACATAATAATAATAATAATAATAATAATAATAATAATAATAATAATAATAATAATAATAAATAATAATAATAACAATAATAAGGTATTATTATCATTATTATTATTGATAATAATAATAATAATAATAATAATGAATTCAATTTATAACGCACTTTTCATTAATGAAAATCTCAAAGTGCTACAAAGTGCAACAGAATTAAATGTCAATAAAACAAGTAATAAAACAAGTAAAATCAATAACAGTATCAACTAAGATCAAAAGTAGAATCATGAGGAGGTAGAGTATGCTCGGTTGAAAAGAAAGGTCTTCAAGCCGCTCTTAAAGTCAACCACAGACTGTGGGGCTCTCAGACAGTCAGGAAGAGAGTTCCACAGGCGGGGGGCAGCCACACTGAAAGCCCGGTCTCCCATGGTCCTTAATTTGGTTCTCGGAATGTGAAGGAGATTACTGTTCTGTGACCGCAGCGACCGGGTGGATGAGTATGGAATAAGAATATCCTTCAGATAATCTGGTGAAGTTCCGTGTAAGCATTGATGTGTAATGAGAGCAGTTTTGTACTGAATTCTGTAGGCGACAGGAAGCCAATGAAGGTTATGGAGAATGGGCGTAATATGTTCAAATTTACGAACTCTCAACAAGATCCTTGCTGCACTGTTTTGAATATATTGAAGTTTCTGAAGGTTTTTGCCAGGGATTCCAATAAACAGGGAGTTGCAGTAGTCGAGCCTGGAGGAGACAAAAGCATGGACGAGCTTCTCAGCATCGGAAAAAGTTAGGGATGGGCGAAGTCTGGAGATGTTTCGAAGATGGAAGAAGCAAGTTTTAAACAGAAGCTTAATGTGATTTTCAAATGTAAGATTGGAGTCCATTTTTATTCCAAGATTAGTAACAGAGGTGGAGAGGGGGATGTCTTGTCCAGAAAAGGAAAGTGTTGTTATAGGAGATGTTTGTACCTGGTGAGGGGTGCCAATCAGTATGGCCTCAGTCTTGGAGCAGTTTAATTGAAGAAAGTTCTGATTCATCCATGCCCTAATTGCCTCCAGGCAGGCAGAGAGGGCAGTGAGTGAAGATGGAGATGACAAGGTGGAAGATGAGGATGCTCCAGTCCTGATGTAAAGCTGTGTATCGTCGGCATAACAGTGAAAAGAAATGTTGAACTGATTAATAATTTGACCTAAAGGCAGCATGTAAAGGGAAAACAGCAGGGGCCCCAGAACCGACCCCTGAGGGACACCACAGGAGACACAGACTGTCTGGGACGTGGCGTTGCCAAGACTAACACATTCCAGCCTATTGGAGAGGAAAGATTTGAACCAGTCCAGGACGGTGTCGCAGAGACCGACCTCCACATGAAGACGGTGGAGGAGGATACTATGGTCCACAGTGTCGAAGGCTGCAGTGAGGTCAAGGAGGAAAAGGATGGAGGGAGAGCCAGTGTCAGCAGCCATGAGGACATTCATTTCTTAATTATTATCACCCAATAATACAAATGTCCCAGTAATTTGTTGTCTAATGAATGAAAACAGGCTGAACAGCACATGAATACAATAAACCTATGGAAAAACAAATGGAATAAAATAAATTAATGTTTACATGTTTCATGGTTTAATTAATATTGTATCTATAAAACACATCTAAACAGCTAAATTATTATACCCTCACCATTCCGTGTTCATTCATTTATTTACTTCATCCTCACACTGAGTGTTGTTCAGGTTCGAGAAATGACTGATCTGTCTCTGTGTGTTTTGTGTTTTAGTGGGAACTTGGAAAAAAAAAGTATTTGATTTACTCATCTCACACACTGCAGTCTAGAAACATAAATAATAACCATCTGCTGTGGGAATATGACTTTTCGGGCTAGCAACAAGAGGAAGTTCAAAATGATATGAGAGAAAATACTTTGTAACCCTCTCAGCTGGACGCTTTGCTTTTTTGTTTTCAGACTGCTGGCTCTAAGGGTGCACAATCACAATATACTGTAGAACGAAGGTGTGTGTGTGTGTGTGGGGGGGGGGGTGTCCAAAACTGGCTGAGTGCTCACCACTAGCCAGTCATTACTAAAGAACGGCATACATGAAATATTTATGCCAGCGTGCAGCTTCGAACACCGTGGGGTGACGTATCACACGCAGAAGATAGCCTACAGCTTGCTTTGGGCACGCAATCTGTGTGAAGCCGTCCATCATTCAGAGTTTGAAGGTGGTTCAGGTTATTGATTTTAATAAAGCTAGATCTAATGGAATCCATGCATGCTTTACATATTTAGGGTCAAATTGTTCTTTTTTTCCCCCTGCCTGTTCATGCAACATGTTCTAAAATTAATGAAGAGATTGTAAATTCCATTCAATGCTGGACAGATTTAAACTCATGATGACTGTAAAAGAGTAATGTTTCCATAAATAATGTGCCATTGGCATTTATAAATATGTATAAATATTTTTAAAAAATTATAATAATTAAAAAAAATATATATATATACTGTATAATGTTCTGCATCTTCTGTAACAGCACTCATGTAACATGCATAAATAAAACATAATTATGTTATGAGCTGGGATTAAATTTATATGACAGTGCTACTTTTTTCAGCCTCCATTTCTTTAAAAAATGATTTGATCAACAATGTTTCTGAAAAAGATATTTAATTTTATGTTGCTAACTGTTAGACAGGTAGTATAACATTTTTGTGCAGCTAGTGCATGATAGGGTTTTACCTCAGGGTTCCTCGGTCAATCTGAATTAAGAGTATAAATAAGAGCAGGATTATGACTCCATTACCACGCTCCATAAGGTTGATGTGTGGTCTTTTTCCTATCAAACTCCAGAGGGGAATTTACAGGTAAGAATCTCATTCGAGGCTGCCTTCAAGCTCTGTATGCATGGACAGTAGACAACGTGTATCACTTTGTCTTTATATATTTTCCTTTTTGTTACATTAAATAATATTCTCTTGATGATTTTACCATATGGTGTTCTGATTTTTAAACCATTATTCTTGTCTTGTGGTAACAATTGTTTGTTTTTGACTCACTGATCCTTATCAGGGTATTTATTTATTTCATTTTTTCATTTTTTTTTTCATTTATTTATTTATTTAAGTTAGGACAATGCATATTAATCATCATAACAGCAGTTAGCATCAATGTAAATATGCCGGAGTTAGCACAATAGCTAGTTTTCATCCGTTGTCCTAAGGCAGGTAAGAATAAGAAACGTCCCATAAAACAAAAGAGCGGAGAAAAATACAAACATCACCTATATAGCACATAACACAACATAAAATTACAATAAAAATATGATGCCATAAGAAAATAGACAAAGTAATCTACACATGAGTGCACTTCTGATTAGTTTTCAGCCAAAGTTTCAGAGAATTTTTAAAGCTGGAGTAGGTGCCACAGTTCCTGATGGAAACTGGCAGTGTGTTCCATGACTGCGTGCCTCTGATGGACACCACCATTTGGCCAAATTTAGTCCTGCGCCGCTGCACATCACAATCTCCTCTGGTCAGTGCTCTTGTGTTTACTGTACTTGTTTTTTTACTTATAAAATATATTAAAGGAGGAGGAGCAAGTCCATTTAAAACTTTAAAAATCAGGCAAACGTCCATAAAAATCTGATAGCTATTAAAATCCAAAATTTTGTACTTATTTATGATGTTGCAATAATGATACTGTATTGGCTTTTTGTCAAAAATGTTCAGTGTTTTCTTAAAAAGAGACTTTAGGGGCTTCATGACGATCTCTGAAGTGTGAGACCATGGCATGCATGTGCCTTTGCTGATTCTGTTGTCAGAGAAGGTCTTATATGTTTGAAGTTTGCCAGATTAAGTTTAATTATATGTGAAATTCTCTTTACATTTATTTGTTTGTTTATTTATTTATTTATTTATTTTGCACTTACACATTTTTGTATAAATACATGACAATACAAAAAGTTATATGATACATCAAGCATAAATTTGATATGATATGATGAAAGAATGGTTGTCATTGTGATGATGTTATTGCTCTGCTCTATCTGTTTTGCAATATGTGCAGGTAATACAACAATTAACGTTTTCAACAAGTTTTAAGAAGTTTTTTGCCAGTTTTCTCGGTTTTAAGGTCACAAAACAAAAATCACATTCTCACAGGACAGCAGGAGAGAAGCAAATGAGCAGATGGATGGCCACACCTTTTTTCAGAGCATAGAGTGAAAATAAAAGGGTCCGAGAATCAAGCCCTGTGGGACCCCACAGGAAAGAGATACAGTACTGACATGGATACAATATTTCCAACCTTAATACAGAAACGCCTGTCACTTAGGTACGGACTTTCTAATGCTCGTAACATTGTGTTGCTGTCACGTTGGTGAAAAAATGTCATATGATGAAGCATAGATTGCACTCTTTGGTTAGCTACTTGTATTTTGGTACAAGCAAATGTATTGTTTCACAAACAAATGAATATTTTGCATATTCTTCTAGTCTAGACTTCTACAAGAATGCACAAAGCATAGCTGTTGCACACCCAGACGTACAGTAGCTTCCCGTCCACAGTCTTCCCTCACATGAAATTCAAATTTCTTGGAACTGATTTCACAATACTTCTGATGATGTTGCAGCAGCTCGTTTAACGCACAATCCAAATCCTACAAAGACAAAGGCAGAGGACATCCGAAGTGAAACCACTTGTCATTGGGAATAACCTGACTTCTGAGCAGAATAAGGAACATTTCCAAGGAATGTTTCCCCCCCCCCAAATGTGAACTTTGAGAAAGATTACTGTAAAATGTCAAGAACAGGAAACAATACAGGCAGATATTTATCAATTAGTTTGGATTATGTGAACAAAACCACTGGATTTGTTGACAATCTGGTGTAAAATTTAAAAATTGTCAATTAAAATGACAAAACCTTCAGCAGAGAGCTGAGGGGGTGTATTGACCTGTGTGTGATGTGAGTTGTTGACATGGCTTTGCATGACGACACTCTTTTTGTTGCATTAACAGTGAGCTATGGCATATTAAGCCTCACAAGCGTGTCATCAATCAAAGCAGAAGGATTACAATGGACTTAAGTTAAGCCTTAAATTTCCATACACGAGACTTGAATGCAGTTCCTGTTTGTGAATCTTTTTTTTTTTTAACTATATGCTAAAAGAGAGACGAGCTCCTGAAGGACAACCGAATGTTGGTCGAGTTGTGCTTTTAGTTCTGCATTAAACTTACAGAATGTGGTTGTTGCTCTGTCGTTGGGGGAGAGGTGGGATCAGGGGTTCAGGGGAGCTGTGCTGGAGGGGACAGAATGGGACTGGATTTTTAATTATCATTTCTATCTTGATTTTAATCATTGTGTTGAGGCTTCAGACTACTCCATGATTAGAGAGGTCACAGGACAGTGATTGTGTACATCACTGTTCTGTCTTGTGATGGATAAATATATAAAAAGCACAGACTTTTTTTTTCATTGCATATGTGTGGCTCTGCTGCATCTGAGTAAAAAACCCTTGGAGCTGCTGAAGCGTCCTTAGAACTGATGCCTGACAGGAACCCAGGGGGTAGATGTTGCAACAACTAGACACCGCCATAACATTTTTGACCAATAATAAAGCCCTCGCGGAATGCTTATCTTTAATAACAAACCTAGATTTGAGAATAGAGCATTTTCTTTCATACAGTCAATTCTTAAAACAAAGCTGTTATTATTATATCATTTAGAGTTTCTTATTCTTATTGTAAATTGGATGTTTTACATTTATAAAGCAGTTTCAAACGTGCCTTGAAGCTATAAAAAAAAGTTCAAATTTAAAAGTACAGTAGTCCCTTGTTTATCGCAGGGGAATAGTAGTACAAGTAGTAAGTAGTAGTTTATTTTTGTAATATTTATTCATTCTTTGTTGAAAACAGTTCTCTCTTGTAAATGAGCCCTCGAGGCTCAATGGGATTAACCTGCCTAAATAAAGGCTGAATGAATCATTCAACCTTTATTTAGGCAGGTTCATCCCATTGAGGCTCGTGGACTCATTTACAAGAGAGACCTGTTTTCAACAAAGAATGATGACAATAGCGACAACAATAGACAATCATAAGAGAGGCATACAGATTTTTTATTTTTTTAACAAGTTAAAAAAATATGTCAAAGTAGCAAAACAGATACATTATAAGGAAAATGTAGAAAATTAAAAACAGGAACATGTCTGCATTGGTTCTTGCCAGGAGTCCAACAGATTCTTAAAGCCATTTAGAGAGGTCAAGGTCGAGATCTTCAGATCTTTTTGTAAGATATTCCAGGAAGCAGGAGCAGAGTAGGAGAAGGCCCTTTTGCCAAGTTCAGTCATCACTGAGGGAACACTGCAGGCAATCATGTCCTGAGAGCGCACACTGTAGCTGCACTCACGCAGAGACATGTAGGAGGAGATGTATGAAGGCAGCAGACCAAGAAGTGATTTAAAGATGAAAATGTAATAGTGGAAGAGTCTGCATGAAGTTAATGATGTCCAGTTAACCAGTGAATACAGGGTGCAGTGGTGGGTGCGATAATCACAGGCAGTTCCCTTATCAGTCAGTCTCTCGGTGCAACATACTTGCTATGGGAATTGCGCCCCCGTGCGATTACCTGAAGGAATACAATCACGCCTTTACGGCTAGGGCGTCAACGTCGCGCCAGAGGCCCCGCCCTCGGGGTATTTAAGCGACTGATGCCCATCCATCTTTCTCTTATTTGCCCTTCACCTCGCTTAAACCTGAACTACCTCTCTTCGCGGGACTTCTCTGTTGCTTCATCGCTCAACCAGAGGTGAGCTTGCTCCCTACACAGAACGCACAGAGAATTATTCCTGCGTACTGCTGAACTAGCGAAAGCTAGTCCGGCACATTTTCTCTAACCTCGAAGTATTTTTTCTCCTCTCTCCACAGACTGCTTCGCTCGACGGCGCTAACTAAGTCACATTGCTACCCCTGCTAATTCGTACTGGGCTAGCCAGCGAAAGCGACACGACGGAGGAGACGTCTAAACAAATTAAAAGAAAAAGGATTCTGGAAGGACTCGCTCGCCTTATCTCGGACATGCCTCCAGAGAAATGAAAGCGAAAGACAAGACTTCCAAGGAAAACCAGCAGGACGGCGAGCCTAACTTCGCGCGCCTGTCCTAGCGGATGCAGTTTCTCCCTCGCGGCGACGGACACCCATGAGGCCTGTCCAGTCTGCCTGGGAATGCTACATGCAAAAACAGCGCTGGATGCACCCGAGTTTTGCTCACACTGCAGCCAGATGCTGGATGCGGTGCTGCGGCACCGGGTTGACCTCGTCGCCAAGGCCATGGGCGCCCCAGCAGTGCCAGCGGATGCGGACACCACTGAGCCCCTCACTCCCACGCCGGAGCTTGAGAACATGGCTCTACACGACAGCACACAAGTCGAATGGGGTGACAGTAGGGGTTGAACGAGTACATAATTTTTAACCTCGACATTAACATAAAAGAACTCGAACGACGCTCGAGTAGCCGATGACGTCACAGTGTCTTACGATGCAAAATAAATAAATAAATATAAATGCCTAAAAACGTCTTTACAAAAAGAAAAAAAAGACCAACAAAGCATTGGGAGCATTTATTATGCTCCTATCATTTATCATACTGCACATAAGTCACAGGAAAAACAAAACTATTAGTTATATTAATAATATTAAAAGTGAAAGTATAAGCGATGAAAACCGAAACTTAAAAACAAATGGGGCCACAGCCACACCGTACCACCGCCTGCAGCTGTGCAATTTAGGTTTACTTTTAGAGATTGTGTTTATAGATTGTTGGTAGCTCTAGAGAGATGAATATTTGTTTTTTTTTGTTTGTGAAACGAGAGAAAGGAAGCCGTTTCGGCCGTGTTATAATATGGGACCTGCATTGCAACACTGCCCTCTGCTGTCACAATCTACTACAAAGAAAGTCAACACGAAGTAGCGCATTTTATAAAATTATAAACTGTTTTACCTTTTTGACAAGACGGCCTGCTCCATTAACATCCGTGCGCACACAGGAATCCATTTTGTAGCGTCTACTAAAAGCTAAAAGCTGCCCCGCGCGCTGTGAAATGTGAAATGTGACGTCACTACGGGTACCCGAGTTGGACAAAAAAGCCTCGATAGAAGTCAAAGCACTCGAGCTGTCGAAAACTCGGCTACTCTGTTAATGCACTAGGTGACAGTCCTGACGTGCTGGCTCCTCTGGTGGATTTAACAGTCAAAATCGACACTCGAGGCATGATGAACAAGGACGATATCTCGATTTCAGCATCAGGCGAATTTTCTGCGGAGGACGCAGACGTCGAACTGGAGGAACAGGGAGAAGACCTCTCCCAGACCCCGGTACCTGTGCTCCCAGAAACTGACTTTTCCATCCGTGCTCTGTTCGACTTGTGTCACAGAGCAGCGGATGTGCTGCATATCCCATGGCCAGAGCCTCCGCCTCGTCAACAGGTCACGAGGATGGCAGGAAACTATTTTTACTCGAAGCAGCAGGCCGCCACGAGGCAAAGGATGCCCGTGTTCCCGGACTTCCTCACAGAACTAACTCGCACCTGGCCTCAAACCAGAGCTCCCATGCTCCTACCACTCTCACAGTTCCTCGATGTGGACGGGATTGATGAGGTGGGGATAGCCAACGTGCCTCAAATTGAGGACACGCCGGCGTCTCACCTGGCTCCCAAGTCATCCGGGACAAAACCAACTCTTCCCAGCAAAGCTTGTCGAGCCTCGGCTTCTCTTCTCGAGAAATGCTACAGAGCTCAGGGACTTGCGGCGCGTGCCATGAACGCGTCTGCGTTAATGCAGGCTTACCTAGCTAAAAAACTGCAACAGCTCCAGGTAACAACGGACAAGCAGGCTGCAGCCGACTTGCTGGATGAAGCCCGCAGGGCAACAGACTTCGTGCTCCCCATGATGGGGACAGCCGCTGTCGCTCAGGGCAGAGGCATGGCGGAAGTTGTTATCGCGATAAGCCATCTGTGGATGATTTTAACGGATCTCCCCGAGGGACAAAAGGTGTCTTTTCTCCACCACTCGATAGAGCCGACGGGATTATTTGGAAAAGCTTTGGATCAAATTCAGACCAAGCTGGACCAAAGGCGCAAACAGGCTGAAGCTCTCCGGGTGGGCATTCCCAGGAGAAGCTTCGCCCCCCCAAGGAAGTCTGCTGGAGGTAGACCTGCGCAACCTCGACACCGCTCGGCAACGCGTGCCCCACCGCAGAAGCGGTCGGCCTACGAGGATGAGCATTGGCAGAGACCACCGTCAGGCCAACCTCGTACAGAGCACGCATAGAGCAAAAACAGGTTCATCCCCCGCCAGGCGGTCAGACACAGGGCCTCCTCGGCGAACCGGGACGACAGACAAAAAAAATGTGCCTGATGAACCAGGTTCACGTCTTGACTCTACACGGTCACCCGCCCAAGCGGTACGGGGAATTATCCGTTCATATCCAGACTTTATTTGTAGCACGGTACAAATGGCTGGTAACTCTGTTGCATGCACAAATCATGTTTTTCCTGCTGTGAGTGACATAAATTCAAACATGTCGTTACACTTAAGCACGAATAAAGCTAAAAAACAGTTCCTCTCTGTTTTATTGACTCAAAAAAAAAAGCAACAAACACAAGTAACTTCAGGTCCCTCTGGCCTGCCAGCCATCATAAAGGGAGGGGACCGTTCCCCCCCCTCCCTCACGGCTCACGGGGTGTTAGCATAATCAATAAACCCCAGCGGGGTGCCTCTGCTCCGTCTGTAGAGAACAGGCACAGAGGCGTCTGCAAGCAGGCCCCCCACCCCTCATGGAGACAGGTGAGGGGGATCACGTGCTCCAGTCCCCGCTCCATTGTGAACGACGGGGCGGCCAATACACTAACCAAGCTAACACGTGACATGTCCGCGCCTCAGGGAGACGCGCCGACAGAATCTAACGACGGGGGGGCCACGTCAGATGCCCGCAGGCGACCACTAGCTTCACACGTTCACAAAAGCAATTGTGTTCAGGCTGCTGTGTGCGTAAACATCTCAGAGCTGAAACAGATTCCTCTTCCTGTCACTCGGAGGGAACTGGGCTCCTTATCACCAAACAATTTAAAGGAGAAATGTAATCAAATCTGAAAAAATCGATATAACAAGAATTTCATATAGTAAACAACACACATAAACATACTTAGTATGCTTTTTTCAAGTCAGTAGCTTAAAGAAATAGTTTTTTTACATTTTTCCTGCTACATGCCGAAGTGCAGTGATTTCTGTAGTAATTTTCTGGACGCACTTTTATGACACAATTAAGACCTCCTTTGCTATCTTACAATAACACTGAAGCTATAAACCCATCATTACTGTCCTCTTGTCTGTCATTTAAAATGGAAGCAGAAGACTTTTTTGAATCTGAAGGATATCACTTAAGTTTGTCAAAAACAGTTTGGTGATTTAGTGCATTAATGGGCATTTCTATCCTGGAAATACGAATAGCCTTCGCATGCTAACGTTAGCATGCTAGCGCCGTATGCTAACGTTAGCATGCTAGCGCCGTATGCTAACATGGAAGTGGGGGTGTTGAAAATGTCCTGAAACAGTTACCAATGTCTTGTTAAGCTCTGTATTCCACAGAACATAGTAGGATCTAAAATGATTTTTAAAGATGAAGGAGCAAGTTGAAACATGCAGGGTCTCCCTCCTTGCTAGCAGGCTCCATTGGGAGCTGCCTGGCTAACTAACTACGGTGGCCCTACACGGCCAAAATTCTACAGCGGCCGAATGCACAGGAGCGGTAAAAATACAATATAAAATTTTAAAAAAGTTTTAAAATCTATTTTGGGGCTTTTAGAATCGATTCTGAATCGCCAGGACTAAGAATCTTGATTCTTTAAAAAATAGATTTTTTTTGCTGCATCCCTAATTGCTACACACTGAAACCTTTTTGTCCACTACTAGATTTTTTTTTTATTAACACAAACAGAACTACAAAACACTACATAAACAAAAAAATATATACAAACTCTTGTGAATGATAACATAACTACAGTCTATAAGCTAGGGGGCGGTTTACAAAATGATGAAAGTTGAAAAAATACTAGATACACACACTAATATTACTGTATGAGGGACGACCATTGCACTGCCTATGTCATATTCAGGGGACGGAGAGCAAGCAGAGGGAGGGGGGTCAAAAACACCAGATGAGAATTTTTTCACTTTGCAAAGTCTAAATTTGAGTTAGGATGACATTTTTGACTTGTGAAATTTTCTCAACAAGCTTATTTTATGCTTTTCATTAGACTACTATTAGCTTAAAAACACTTTTCATTTCTCCTTTAAAGTCTGCCAAACACAAAGAACCATCTCCACATTCTCACGTTGCAACTGTCCCTTTATTATTAATAAGTGACACGCAATGTTCAAGCAGTGATCCCGCAGCACGTGACCTCTCTCATTGTGCTGATCCAGCTCTGCTTTTAAACAGTATCCCCCCCAACGAGTGAAACGCAGACCCTGGCAGGTTTGTCTGGTTCCAATGCTCTGTTAAGGCCAAGGACCAGTAAACTGGACCCATCCAGGAAACACGTGGGAGACAGAAGATCTGCTCGTTTACAAAATTCGCAGCTTTTCAGTCCCATGACCCAAAACAAGGAGAGAAAAAACAGACATTCTGCTCTTTTTCTGTCTAAAAAAAACAACAGGTTGCATCTGCCCTCGATCACTCTCGATGAGAGCAACCTGGTAGCACATCAACAAAAAGACCTTCTCCCAAACTTGGTTGACCTCCAAGGGGTCACGGCTTCCGGGGCCCCTAGAGGGGAACTGGATGCACCAACTGCTCTTCTTCAAGGTCAAACTATGCCACCAGAAGAAGTAGCCTCGCCGCCTAAGCTGAGAACTGTTAAAAATTTCAGCTTGTTGGCAAAGAACAAGCTGATGGCATCAGGCCTGTCAGAAAATATGGTAAAAACCATACAAAATGCTCGTGCTGTATTCATTCATTCATTCATAATAATAATAATAATTTGTCACATTTGTCATCTGTATATGTTTCCCATACTTGACAGACGAAATTGGTCTTCTGCCTTTAACCCAACCACCACCAGGTGGTGCAACGAGCAGCGTAGTCGCGCTCGGGGAGCTGGAGAATTAGATGTGCCCACTACACCATCTTGGCTCCATTCAACCTTTATTTATACAGGCTAGCCTCGTTGAGTCACGGGGACTCATTTACAAGAGGGACCTGTCTCACTCACACCCAAGGTCAATTTAGAGTTACCAATCAGCCTAACATGCATGTTTTTGGACTGTGGGAGGAAACCGGAGCACCCGGAGAAAACCCACGCATGCACGGAGAGAACATGCAAACTCCACCCAGAAAGGCCCCCGGACTGGGATTTGAACCGGGGACCTGCTCGCTGAGAGGCAGCAGCTCTACCAGTTGTGCCACCATGCTGCCATCAACACAGTCCTTGTACGCACAGAAGTGGTGTACTTTTGAAGCCTGGTGCTCAGAAAGAAATATTATTTCTTACTCATGCGACCTGACTCAGCTCCTGATTTTCCTTCAGGATTTACTGGAAAAAGGTCATTCTTTCTCAACGATTAAAGTTTTCCTATCAGCTATTTCAGCCTGTCACGAAGGCTGGGGACATAGGACACCTGGCGCGCACCCAATCATAATAAGATTTATGAAGGGCGTGCTTAGGACAAAGCCACTCAACAGGATCCTGACCCCTGGTTGGGATCTTAGTCTGGTCTTGGGGGCTCTCTGTGATCCTCCATTCGAGCCACTGATTGAGGTTAAGATAGACTTGTTATCTTATAAAACCTTGGCACTTTGCTCGGCGAAACGCGTGGGTGACCTCCATGCATTGTTTGTACATCCAATGTGTATGCTGGTGAAGATTCTCAGTCGTCTAGGACATGATGAAATCAAAAAAGGCGTTCAATACAGGATCAACTGGACTTTATTTGTTGCAGAAAACGTTTCGACTTCTGTCCAGAAGTCTTTTTCAATTCTGAATGGAAGCTGTGAGAACGAGAAGTTTTATACAGGCTTACAAGTCACGCACCAACATATGAAATTGGAAACTGAAAAAACACCACAAATTAACTAACATGCCCATTCTATTTAAATTGACAAAGCCTGTGAATCCAATGTGTACCAGATTCGTCCCTGACGGGTCAAAGGTCACCTTAAGGCCTAATCCCACATACACCCGCAAGGTCTTGACTTTGAACCATAGGAGTCTAGACTTTGACCTCTCCTCCTTCCCAACTGCTCCTGTACTCACTCAGGAACAGGAAAGGCTGAAGGCTCTCTGCCCCGTGAGAGCTTTACGCACTTACATGCAGAGAACAGCCGAATGGAGAAAAACAAATCGATTGTTCGTGTGCTTTGCAGCACCTGCTACCGGAAAGGCCCTATCAAAACAACGTCTTTCACATTGGGTGACTGAGGCCATTAAAAGGACGTACAGTAGCAAAGGTCAACAGGTGCCCTCTGGAGTGCACGCTTACTCCACTCGGGGCTTGGCCACCTCCTGGTCATTGTTCAAGGGCGTACCAGTTGCAGACATCTGTGCTACTGCAAACTGGAGCTCATTAAACACTTTTGCAAAATATTACAGTTTGGATGTTACTGCGTGTGACGTCACTCAGGCTGTTCTTTCTAACACACAGTAGAAAGTAGCCTTGCGATGCCTGCTGGTCAAGGGCAGACGTTCACACTAGCATGCATTTTGCTGAGCATTTCAAGGGCGTGAATGAATTACGTTCCCATAGCAAGCATGTTGCATAGAGAGACTGACTGATAAGGGAACTGAAAGTTATGCACCATAACTCATGTTCCCTGAAGGAAGGGAACGAGGTGCAACATATCTGGCCCTTTTCAATGCTGAAAGCTCGGTGAAGTGCAATTTTGGAGAAAGATGGATGGGCGTCAGTCGCTTAAATACCCAGAGGGCGGGGCCTCTGGCGCGACGTTGACGCCCTAGCCGTAAAGGCGTGATTGTATTCCTTCAGGTAATCGCACGGGGTGCAATTCCCATAGCAAGTATGTTGCACCTCGTTCCCTTCCTTCAGGGAACATGAGTTATGGTGCATAACTTTCAGTTATGAATCGTAGTGCACCATGATAGACAGCATCCAACATCCGCAAGGTGCTTGTAGGAGCATTCATGTGGATAATGTCACCGTAATCAATAGAGGGAAGGAAAGTCACAGTTACAAGGCGTTTCCTAGCATTCAGTGTTAGACATGATCTGTTTCTGAAAAAGAAACCCAGTTTAACTTTCTGTTTCTTTACTGGGTTTTCCAAGTGGAGCTTCAAAGAGAGATGCAAATCGACCAGGATACCCAAATATTTATAGGACTCAACAAACTCAATAGGGACACCAATAGAGGAGAAAATCAGAGGAAGAACTGCTGGGACCGACTTCCTGTTTGAAAAAGCATCCCTTTGGTTTTATCAGCATTTAAGACAAGTTTTAGATGGAACAAATCTGACTGGATGATGTCAAAAGCGGATTGCAAAAGCTGGAAAGTCTTAGCAACTGTTGTAGCTTGACAATAAACAACTGTGTCATCAGCATACAAGTGTAAGGATGCATCAAGGTTGCTCTGACCTACATTACCTAAATAGATTGTAAAGAGGGTGGGTCCTAAGACTGAGCCTTGTGGTACACCATTGTTTACTGTTAAATAACTGGAAGAAGTACCATTATGTTGAACACATTGCCTCCAATCGGAAAGATAGTTAGAAAACCAACCAATGGTGTGATCTGAGAAACCGATTTCTGAGAGCTTAAGACACAAGATGTTATGATCCACAGTATCAAAAGCTTTAGACGGGTCTAAGAAAAGTGCAGCACAATAATTCTTAAGGCCCCGGCAGAGCTCTGCATTGGGCCGATCGCCGCTCGACGCGCGTGTGCTACGCGCAGGCAGTTCACAGCATAGCTCTGCGTGAAGCTCCAACGTTTTTGCTCCAAATACTTGACGTCATTTGAGCAGAAGAAGGGCGGAGCGTTTACCTACGGGACAAATTGAGGTTGCTGATTGGTCATTTGCTGACACGCCTACTGAATTGATTGACAGGTCGGGTGGGGGAAAAAAGGCACGGGCTGCGCAGCGGTTTTCTGTGTTTATATGTTAATAAAAAGTTCTAAAAAATAAAATAAAAACAGGGAGCGCTGGTCCAGCACACCAGAACACCAGGAAATATTTAGAACCTCGCGCAGCCACGTTGGACATGAGTTTAGTTCGCTCGTGACAAATTCATTCATTTCCTCCTCATCGGAGGAGGAAGCGATCACTTGACTTTTGGCAAAAAAACAAAAGAAAAGTCCAGATCAGAGATGAAGAAGGGGAATTTAATACATTTGTGTCACATACAAAACAGTCCGCTGCCGGGCAGTTTATTGTGAGAAACGCGCGCACGTAAGCGGTCGTAAAATTTGAGCTTGGCGCGTTCTCGCCTGCGTTCAAACGCTTGTGCCGCGGCGTTCGCGCGGCGTTGAGCGGCGTTCGGCCCAATGCAGAGCTATGCCGGGGGCTTTAGCATCCAATGCTTCAACAACGTCATTAAGAACCTTCAGTGAAGCAGTCGTTGTGCTGTGTTGTTTCCTGAAACCAGATTGATGGAGAGGTAAGATGTTAAATGAGTCCAGGTAATTTTTGATTACAGTATATATAAAAAATATTTCGAAACTCTCTAAAAAAGCACAGCATGTCACAAATTCAACTCTCAGCCACGGCTGAACTCTGCGCTCTCGGCCACGCCCACTTCTCCGCTGCAGAACGAAGATCAACAGAGGAGGGAGGAGGAGCTGCAGGAGGAAGTTTCTCTCTCTGCAGTTACCTGCCATACAGGTACAGGAGGTGAAAAATAATTTCAAATAATTCATTTCAAATTTAAAATCCTTGGAGCTCATCCATCAATCAGTCAATTGTGTGTCATGTCCAATTTTATTTTGAGAAACCGCAATAGAGCGAGTCCGCGAAAAACGACCCACAAGATAGCAAGGGACTACTATATGAGTCATTTTAAACCCTTCCCACAGTCTTGCAATATTCTAAACAATGGCCCTCATGCACGAACCGTTCGTACGCACAGATTTGTTCTTAAACTGTGCGTACGAGTGATTTAGGATCATTTGTGGCATTCAACAATGTTTTCGTATCCTAGGATTTTTTTCAGATACGAACAAAATTTACGAGTGGTCCGGACCTGTCGTATAATTTAGGAGCGTCAGTCTGCTGTCATCCAGACGGATCTTCTCCACTAATAACTTCATATTTCGTTATTTAGAAAATATTTTGGGTTTAAAATATTCACGCACCATAATTATTCTTGACAATAGGTTATTCTGTTTGAATTAGAATTATAATTTTAAGTTTAATTTGTCTGGTGTGTCGCGCAGGCCGTGCGCTCCCCTTGGTCATCAAAGCCGCTCCTCATATTAACACCCAGGTACATAAAATCCCCATACACCGCCGCAGAACAAGTACGAATTATACTGATCTTGTGCCAACAGTGGCGGACTTAGACATTTGGGGGCCCCAGGCAAACCTTTGTAAAGGGGCCCTGTACCGGTCTGTCGTGGTGAAGAGGGAGCTGAGTCAAAAGGCAAAGCTCTCAATTTACCGATCGATCTACGTTCCCACCCTCATCTATGGTCATGAGCTTTGGGTTGTGACCGAAAGAACGAGATCTCGGATACAAGCGGCTGAAATGAGTTTTTTCCGCAGGGTGGCTGGACTCTCCCTTAGAGATAGGGTGAGAAGCTCAGTCATCCGGGAGGGACTCGGAGTAGAGCCGCTGCTTCTCCACATCGAGAGGAGCCAGTTGAGGTGGCTCGGGCATCTGGTTAGGATGCCTCCTGGAGGGACTATGTTTCTCGGCTGGCCTGGGAACGCCTTGGGATTCCCCCAGAGGAGCTGCTCCAAGTGGCTGGGGAGAGGGAAGTCTGGGCCTCCCTACTTAGGCTGCTACCCCCCGCGACCCGACCCCGGATAAGAGGAAGAAAATGGATGGATGTTTTATTATTGCAATAAAAGGCTCTAAATCAAGTCTTACACCAAAATTCAACAACACTAAATAAACACAAACAAATAGAGAGGGTAGATGTGAGCAATACAGTAGAAATATATTTTCCTAAATTATAAGATTTTCACAACTTTAATTCTTTTAACGTTATATTACATATTCTGTAACAGGGAACAGTTGTTAGATCAATGTGAAAAGTGAGTGTGTGTAGTTGAGATGTGGTATTTTGAGATGAATTCACACACTGGCTCGATATGAACAGCAAGATGTCCAGGCATGAGACACTTTTTACAGCATTAAGTGATCATGAATTACCTTGATTATTCAGCTGGACTTCTATGAAAGTTGTCTTCTGTCTTGTTTCTGGTCTTTAATGATGCATGTTTAAAGACTGCATCTGAAAAAAACAACAAATGTTAGTGTTGGAGGAAATAAAAGAAAAAATAAGACATTATTACATTTAACACATGTGAAGGCTCTCATTTATCCAAGTTTCCATAATTAAGACTGAAAGTTTTGACTTCTTTTTAAACCTTAAAACTTACACAGACTGTAAGACGTACTGTAAACTAAATGACTCAAATAATGTCACAGATTTTTCCACCTGGATTATTGAGCATGCATCAGGGAATGTCACTTTTCATTTATATCAATTTTTACATTTTAGATAACATTTTAATTTAGCAATCCTAGCCTTTTGATTCTGTTGTTTTAAACTAACAGTGGCATTTCTGTCCAAAGCAAACCAGTCATTATTAAAAAACACATTTTTGCATTACTCTGAAAGCTATAAGTTGTGCTTTATAATGTATTTAATGGAGGGACTATGGACCAAATAACAAAACAATGATAGTCTGATGAAGTTTTAACAGTCAAATATTTTGTAAAATGGTTGAGCATTTTTTTTATAGATAACTGTGGAATATTTTAGATCTATTCTATTCAATGTAAAGTCCGAATAATTTAATAATACTGTATACTAAGCAAGCAGGGCAGAGAACTAAAGTAGGTAAAATATATAATCCCCTCTCTCCTATTTAAGTCAGAAGATTTAGGTCGAATATCTTTTAATATTTTGATACAGAAAGAAAACGTGAAAATAGTGGTTGTCTCAGCTGATTACTGTTAGGATTTCTTTTACCCAACCTACAAAATAATTTCTAAAACTCGTACCTCATCTTGCTGTAAATACTTTATCTTCATCTTCTTGAGTCACTGCCTCAGCGCCACTTCCTCCTGGCTGGATCCTGATGTCCTGCGGCGGTTCCGCCACACTTTTAAATGGGCCGCTGCCGCTCGTGACCGTCATTAACAGTTGATGAAGTTTTAGAATTCGACCCATTAAAAAGGTTGTCACTTTCGGTAGTGAAGAAACATACGTTATTGTTTTTTGACGCTTTTTACGTTTTTCAGCTCCGCTTTCTGTCTCCTGTCTCCCGCTTCCTTCTCAGTAAACAGCAGCGAGCATACAGCACTTCCTGGATTAGTGGGTGACGTCATGACGCATGACGGAATAGTCCATTTTAGTAGGGGGGAACTGAACTCAACCGTTTTTTCTGTTGCGTTTTTAAAGATAGTTTTCATCGTAACTATAATTATTTTTATGTTAAACGTACATTAACAAGCAGGAGCAATGTTAGGGATGTAGGTGATGGCTGGGGTCCCTGCTTATTGGCGGCCCCTGCTCATTGGCGGCCCCTGCTGATTGGCGGCCCCAGGCCACGGCCTCCTTCGCCTGAATGGTAGATCCGCCACTGTGTGCCAAACACCATCGGAGCAATTGATTATTAAATCTGATTCGAAATATAACCTGCAGAATGTGGTTGCGCCCTGACCAGGAGGTGCGCGCTGACCAGGAGGTGCGCGCTGACCAGGAGGTGCGCGCTGACCAGGAGGTGCGCGCTGACCAGGAGGTGCGCGCTGACCAGGAGGTGCGCGCTGACCAGGAGGTGCGCGCTGACCAGGAGGTGCGCGCTGACCAGGAGGTGCGCGCTGACCAGGAGGTGCGCGCTGACCAGGAGGTGCGCGCTGACCAGGAGGTGCGCGCTGACCAGGAGGTGCGCGCTGACCAGGAGGTGCGCGCTGACCAGGAGGTGCGCGCTGACCAGGAGGTGCGCGCTGACCAGGAGGTGCGCGCTGACCAGGAGGTGCGCGCTGACCAGGAGGTGCGCCCTGACCAGGAGGTGCGCGCTGACCAGGAGGTGCGCGCTGACCAGGAGGTGCGCGCTGACCAGGAGGTGCGCGCATCATTTGTGCTGCAAAACATGTTGGCACGCATCTTGCAGCGTGGCATTTATTGTCCACCATCTCCTGACCACCTCCTGTCCGTGCTGCGGCGAGATGTTTGTTTGAAGCCATTTTCAGATCAAACCATTTATTCTTGATTTCTGATACTGTACGACCCACGGGAGACAAAACATATGCACTACAATATTAATATGAAGTTAACTGTAGTTTCGAGACATTTTAAAATGCTTCTGTTGAAAAACACATCCGACACTTGCGGGGGGGTGGGGGGTAGCGGTGCGCCACGGCTCTTCTGAATAAGTGAAACTGTAACACAGTACACTAAAATTAAAGATATTTGACCATCCGACACTTGCGGGGGGGGGGGGTAGCCACAGCGCCACTGAGAGCAGATCTCCGAACGCGTGAAGTTCCTCCTTTTACTTCTTGAGTTTGAATGAATGGACACTTCCTGCTGTCAGAAGGCAGGAAGCGTGGCCTTATATGGTGTTTTGAGGGGTGGAAATTATGTAAATTACCTTCCCGCGAGCACGCGCAGGTGAGTAGAACAGGTGGGATCCATCAACTTTAAGCAGCCCGTTTACACGCTTTTCCTGTGGATAGAAGACTTTGTTGGATCTGACGTGGCATGTTCGTACGAACGCTTCGTACGAACAAAAGTAGGAGACATTTAGGATAAAAATACGAACATTTTCGTGCATGAGGGCCAATGTTTCTAAACTCTAAACGCTCTAAAAGAGCACAGCATGTCATAATTTCAGCTTTATGCCTCTGGCTGCACTGTCGGCCATGCCCACTTCTCCGCTCTGCAGAAGATCAGCTGATCTTTGTGCAGAGCAGAGGAAGCCTCTCCCACAGCTGTGGGCTGCACAAAGATGCAGCAGGTGCTAAATCATTTAAAATAATTTTTTAAGGATTAAAAAAATCCATGCTGATAGTGTGACTCACCCATCTATCATTGTATGTCATGTCCAATCGTAAACAATCTGCAAATTAGAGAGGGACTACTGTGTATATATTAAAATATATTTACCGTAATATTCAAAAGGCATTTATTGTTCATCCATTTTCAGTGTTCATTGATATAAGTCCTTTTTGAAATATGAACATGTGTATAACCCCCTTTTTCTATTTCAGCACCCCCCCCCACCACCACCACCACCACTCATACACAAAGGAGTTCTCTGATAGGTGGTTATCTTATTTGTAATTACAATAACTAAAAGGATGACCAAGAAATAAACTGGATCTAACACAGGAATTAAGACGTTATGACTCATAAAAAAATCTGTCTCCTAACATTCATTCCCCTCTAATTCTTTCATTTACAATGTCCCGTTGCTCTGCCAGTTTATGCAGCATGACAACTCCAGATACATTTTAATCAGTCTTTGCGGTGTGTGGCTTTTTCTACTGTAGTTCGTTTTTGTTTTACTGTTTCTGTTAGAGAGAGACAGAGAGGGAGAGGAAACAGAACATTTCTATTGACCTCATGGTGGTTAGTTTTGGGGGTGTTGTTGGTTTCCAGCTGTTCTTGTAAACAGCTGTTTGGATTCACTGTGGCATGCAGCTTTTTGGCTTCAGTGTCAAATTGAGTGCTGAATGAAATGACACAGTAATGGCCAGTAAATACACACAAAGCAATGAAAAAACAAAATAAAAATTGAGCTGTGTTACTCCCTCGCCCTTTTTTTTTTGTCTGAATACCACAATGTCCAAGGCCTGGCCTTCTAAATCTTAAAATTAGTATTTCACTTTCAGGAAAATTTTGTTATTTCCTTTGTACAGTGGAATCCTAAAAAAATTAAATATGAACCTCTGCAGAGTCATATATATTTTAAAGCTCTCGGCAGTGCTGATATATGGATTCATTCTGGTTCCTTTAGAAAATGAATAGTTTATTCACAGAGATGAGAATTTCACTTTTATAGTCATGGAAACTGGCTGGTGTGGGCAAGCTCTACTTTTTTTATTCTTCGTGTTCGCCATGATATTTTCTCTTCTATTCACTGCATCCAGCTGCCAAGCTCTCAGTAAAAACATGTGGGGGTGCTTGTGGCATTACCCAAACCTTGTGAATTGTGTTGCTTTGCAACAACTTTCTTGTTCTACTTGGATGTTTGTGTGAGATTTGTTCAGTTGCACGAATGTGATTAATGTTTTTTATGACATTGTTACATTTTATGATATGGGCTGTCACCTTACTGTGGTGGAGGGGTTTTGTTATATTCAGGATGTTCTAGGGCAGGGGTCACCAACGTGGTGCCCGCGGGCACCCGGGTGCCCCCAAGGACCATTTGAGGTGCCCTCGGACCTGTTCTAAAAATAGCACAACTCACTACTAAGTTGCATTTAAAATTACATTTTATTCAGTTGTTATTCTTTTTTGTAGTTATTTATAGTTTAAAATGTCTATCTTAAAAATATGTTCTTAAAAATATGTTTATTATACATTTTTTTCAATTTACGCTTTGTTATTTCCGAATAGTTTATCAAACTGGTGCCCTTTGTATGACTCCGTACCCACGAAGTAGCTCTCAGTTTCAAAAAGGTTGGTGACCCCTGCTTTAAGTCATAAGAAGTCAGGTGATTTATTTGACAGTTTTATCAGTTGAAGTTAGAAGGGAATTGCGCCTGTGCAAGAGTTAGTGACGCTTGTGTGTATCTGTGCAGCCGCGCTTAAAAAGTTACACGAGGAGCCTCAGGAAAGCCCGATGAATTGTTGAATGCACAGCTTGATAAGGAGCAGAGCTTGTTGAGGGATTCCTGCAGGACAGAAAGTTGGAAGTTTTCCAAAAGATTGTAGTAAAAAAGGAGTCATTCTAGGGACGCATGTGTGTGCGCTTCTGACAGAAGACAACAGCAGGGGAAAAATAGATAGAGTGAAGCAGAGAACATGACGAGAGTGGTGGAAAGAAACGCTCTGAAAAAAGGAAAAAAGAGAAAGAGAGTGGAGAGAACAACTCATGTCTTTGTTCTAAAAAGTGGCAGGAAGAGGAAGAAAAAATGTCTGCGAGTTTTTGTCGATGAAAAAGTAGCTGTCAGCTGGAAGGAAAGCGAGAAGTATGTTTGGAGCGTTTGGGACGAGAGCGTTTGGAACGAGAGAGAGCGGAGTGTGCGTGGAGGAACAGCTCAGACCCACACGCGATTTTGAGACTAGAGAGAAGGAGGAGGAGCAAAGGAGGCTGGAGGAAGAAATAAGAGGAACAAAAGGAGGTGTTGAAAGTTAACAGAGAGGAGACATAATAATAATAATAATAATAATGAATTCAATTTATAATGCACTTTTCATTAATAAAAATCTCAAAGTGCTACAATGTGTAACAAGGTAAAGGTAAAAAATAAAACAAGTGATAAAATCAAATAAAATCAATAATAATATCGACTAAGATCAAAGATAAAATCATGTAGATTTAGGCTTGCTTAAAAAATAAATAAAATAAAACAAGTGATAAAATCAAGTAAAATCAATAAAGATAACAGCTAAGATCAAAGATAAAATCATGTGGAAGCAGAATAGGCTTGCTTAAAAAGAAAAGTCTTAATGCCGCTTTTAAAGTCAACCAGTGACTGTGGAGCTCTCAGGTCGTCAGGGAGGGAGTTCCACAGGCGGGGGGCAGCCACACAGAATGCTCGGTCTCCCATGGTCCTCAATTTGGTCCGAGGAATATGAAGTAAATTACTGTTCTGTGATCGTAGAGACCGGGTGGATGAATATGGTGCAAGAATGTCCTTTAGATAGTCAGGTGAAGTTCCGTGCAAGCATTGATGGGTAATGAGAGCAGTTTTATATTGAATTCTGTAGGTGACAGGAAGCCAATGGAGGTTATGGAGAATGGGTGTAATATGATCAAATTTGCGAACTCTCAACAGAATCCTAGCTGCACTGTTTTGAATATATTGAAGCTTCTGAATGTTTTTGCCAGGGATACCAATAAACAGGGAGTTGCAGTAGTCGAGCCTGGAGGAGACAAAGGCATGGACGAGTTTCTCAGCATCAGAAAAAGTCAGAGATGGGCGAAGTCTGGAGATGTTTCGAAGATGGAAGAAGCAGGTTTTAAACAGATGCTTAATGTGATTTTCAAATGTGAGATGAGAGTCCATTTTTATTCCAAGATTTGTAACAGAGGTGGAGAGGGGGATGTCTTGACCAGAGAAGGAGATTGTTGTTAAAGTTGATGTTTGTACCTGGTGAGGGGTGCCGATCAAAATGGCCTCGGTCTTGGAGCAGTTCAGTTGAAGAAAGTTTTGATTCATCCATGCCTTTATTTCCTCCAGGCAGGCAGAGAGAGCAGTGAGTGCAGTGAGAGCAGTGAGTGAAGATGGAGATAGGGATGATGATGATGCTCCAGTCCTGATGTAAAGTTGTGTGTCGTCGGCATAGCAGTGAAAGGAAATGTTGAACTGATTAATAATTTGACCCAAAGGCAGCATGTAAAGGGAAAACAGCAGGGGCCCCAGAACTGACCCCTGAGGTACACCACAGGAGACACCGACTGTCTGGGAAGTGGCATTGCCAAGACTGACACATTCCAGCCTATTGGAGAGGAAAGATCTGAACCAGTCCAGGACAGTGTCACAGAGACCGACCTCCACATGAAGACGGTGGAGGAGGATACTATGGTCCACAGTGTCGAAGGCTGCAGTGAGGTCAAGGAGGACAAGGATGGAGAACCAGTGTCAGCAGCAGTGGCGGCTGGTGATATTTTTTTATGGGGGGGGGGGCGCCATAAAAAATTTTTAAGCATGTGTAGAAGTATGCATAATTATGTTTGTATACTGTAAAGTAAGTTTGTTCATGTTTTTTATTTGTATATATCAGGTGTATCCATTTGTATAAAACTATCATTAATAAAACATGGTTCATCTTCACCTTGTTTGAGGCATCAGTGTGAAAAGAGAATGGGAGTGTTCTGCTTCCACTTTTCAATTGTTAGACAACTTCTATCATATTCTGTTATTATTTTAGTAATACAAGTTCATAACATAAATAGAATTGTGAGGGTCCAGACTTAAATAAGGACAAAGGTGTTCAAAAATCCACCAAATAATTCAATTTAACAGTTCCAAAAATAAACTAACAAATAATTAAATTTCAATGAAAAATAAATCAAAAGATAATAACAAATTTGGCCCAACTTAAACAGGTCAACTGAAGTCTAACAAGGAGGAATGATTCCAGATTAGATTTTAAATAACTGATTTATGGGGAAGAAAAATGATCTATTTTACTGTGATCCACCTGATGAGCTCCACCTATACTTAAGGCTGCAGTCAAGTACTCTTCGCTGGAGCATTGATGCCTACTCATGGTATTTATGCTTCTAGCCAGTTTCTGAGTACAGTACTTTGAGAGACACTTACCTTGTTTTTTGTTGTGTTTCCAGTCCTCGTTTCCATCTTGGTCCTGGGACCAGTTCTCTGCTCATCGTGTCTTGCCCTCCAACCACTTGCCTGCCTCATTTCGCCCTCTGGGATTCATCTCAAGGAACTAAGGATTTCTCTGTAAAATAACAAACAAAACTAGATCAATCATCTTGAAAGAGCCTTCTGGTCAAGCCTTTCTGACAGTTTGTTTCATCTTCTAGGAAATCCAGAAGATCCCTGTACATGTGTACAGTATATAGACTTGCACTGTAAATAATAAACACTGTTACTTTTGCACCTCTTCGTCTTGTGTCGTTCTGGGTCTCATTACCAACTGGGTAAACCTTTGAAATCATAACACTATGACCACTTTATTGTTCTTTTTACATATTTTGTGCTAATTTCAGCTTACTTTTTTGTTGCTAGTTTTATATCTTTCAAAATATGAAACTTTCCCTTAAACATTATTCTCTTAAATCTGTTTTCTTTTTTATCTTGTTGAGATTTTAGCTACTGTTCTGCTACTTTTCTGCTACTTTTAACTAGCATTTTGATACTTTCAGCAAAAAAAATGCTACTTTAGCTAGTGTTTTGCTACTCATCAATATTTTCCTCTTTTTGCTGAAGCTTAGCAGTTTAAGCATCTGTCTTTTAGCTACTATATGTCATGTGTTTGCCCCTCACAGCCAGCCATGTTCATGTTTGTTGTTAAAGAAACTGAAGTGACCTAAAATCCGATATCAGTCTCCTTAAGTTGGTCACCCACCAGACTGGTCTAAGGGTCTTTTCTTCCACTTTATGATAAAGAGGCTCTGGGTCCTGCAAGGACAATAACCTTCACATCAACGTGAAGAAGACAAAGGAGATGATTGTGGACTTCAGAAGGAACAAACAAACCCCACACACCCCACTGAACATTGGAGGATCTGCAGTGGAAGTGGTCTCCAGCTACAAGTACTTAGGTGTACGGTACACATGAACGATAACCTCAGCTGGAGCAACAACACCACCAGCCTGATCACGAAAGTTCATCAGAGACTCTACTTCCTCAGACGGCTGAGATGAGCTGGTCTGAGAAGTTCAGACCTCACCTCCTTCTACAGGTGTGCAGTGGAGAGAGCAAATAAATAGAATCAATCTACTGTATTTTTTTAGTACCAGAGTTCTCTTAAATATTCCTAATATTAAAGGTCCTGAGTTGACTCCTAATGCATCTTAGCATATATAACATTTCACCATATAAATGTACCTTAAATGTTTCAATGTTAATAAGCTAGTAACTTGCAAGAGACTTTGTTTTCATTCTCCAGATCAATACAGTGTTAAAAATAGTAAAACACCACAAGTGAAAATACTCACTTTTGGGATATGGGAAGTCACCTGCTGCATGATGAGGTTAAGCTGGACATCTTGGATCTTCTTCTGTACACCACCTGTCTGTTACACAGGTGGTAGATTGGATGCCGGTGTGTAGAGATGAAGGTGTTGTGTGGATTTTTTTCTGTAAAGAAAGTACAGAAGGCACATTAATTATGTATTTTTTTTTAGCATTTTCCACATTGCTTGAAGTGCTTTGTGTACACATATGTAATCACATTTTAACTTTCTTAATACAACATAAATAATAATATCCAGGTTATTTCAATTGCATTCCATCCACAGTGATCTTTATAATATTAAAATTAAATTCAAATAATTATATAATCACTGTTTCATAACATGAAAAATTCAAACTATTTAATGCTTAAATCTTTCTGCTACTTGATTTATTTAAGTTTAGAGTGTCTTTGAAACAACAGCACAACTTATAATGAAACTAAAGTTTAACTAAACTAAACTAAAACTAAAGTTTATTTATTCATTCAGATTTATTCATCAGAAAATTTGCAACTGCTGCTAAACGAAACGAGACAAAAGTTAACTAACACAGACAGACACTCTGAGGAGTAAACAGTTCATGATGAGCTGAAGATGGACAGACAGGAGTCGTCTTCACACATTCGGGTTTATAACTAGCAAGTAGCAACTTTTATAATGTTGCAGTACACCACAACCATGAGCACAGCTACTAGCTACTGTGACTGACTGCAACAACCACCGTCCCACACACACCACCACGTCCCGAACACAGATGAGAACAGCTCAAACTTTGCTCATGTGTGCTCAGCGATTTATTAAACTCACTAATTATTACTTGCTTACCTGTGTAGAAAGGCACCATTAATAATTACAGCTGTTTCAACGTCGCTAGTTGGCCGTGTGATCAGCTCTGACTGTAAACAGAGATGGTCCCCCGCTCCCCCTCCTTCCTCGGCTCGAACCGGAAGTGCTGGCGATCCGTGGCGATAAGAGACGAGTCCAGGCTCGAGGGCGACGGAAAATGCGACCTGTACAGTCCAAAAGTTTTGTACAGATGGGACATAAACTACGGCCGCTAGCGGCCGCTAGTTATAATTAGATTCAATGGAAAAGCATGGGAAAAGCCCCCAGGCGGCGCCGAGCGGGGAAACCGGAAGTACGTCACTCACAATCAGAAAACGTTTTTTGAAACAAACAATCATTACTCATAAAATATTTATCCTACACAACTAAAAACATATATGCATGCATTTCGAAATATTTTTATTTTATTATTTCACTTTTATAAAAAAAAAAAAAATCTTCAAATGGTGAAGAAGAAGAGCTGCAGTTCCAAGGAGGGGCGGCGCCCCTAGCGCCCTCTAGTGGCGGCCGCCTCTGGTCAGCAGCCATGAGGACATCATTCGTTACTCTCAGCAATGCAGTCTCAGTACTGTGAGCTGCTCTGAATCCAGACTGGAACTTCTCATACAGAGAGTGTTGTTGTAGGTGGTCCTGCAGCTGAGCAGCAACTGCTTTCTCCAGCACTTTGGACAGAAATGGGAGGTGGGAAATTGGCCGGTAATTTGAAAAAATGTCGGGATCCAAATTAGATTTTTTCAGAAGAGGCCTAATGATGGCAGTTTTTAGAGGCAGTGGAACATGACCAGATTGTAGAGACTGATTTATTATTTGTGTGATTAATGGGCTAATTGCAGAGTGATTGGATTTTATGAGAGATGAGGGGAAGGGATCCAGGGCGCAGGATGAAGGCTTCATTTTCTTGATGATGGTCTCCACCTCACTCTGAACAACTTCATCAAAGCTGCTCAGGGTCCCAGAAAGCAGACGGGTAGATGGCACACTAAGATCAGGGAGGTTGTGGAGCTGGGATCTGATAGTGTCAACTTTGTTTTTAAAAGATGAGAGGAACAGGTCGCATTTTTGAACAGAGACCTCATGAGTTTGTTTAATGGGATTAAGCAGATGAGTTATTGTGGTGAAGAGCTGTTTAGAGTTTCCAGGGCAGGTGTTGATGATGTTGGAATAATATTTGGAGCGTGCTTCTTTAAGAGAATAGGCGTACGCTTTCTGATGTTCTTTGTACGCTTGCTTATGTACCGAGAGACCAGATGATTTTACACGTCTCTCAATAGCACGGCCAGTTGCCTTCATCCTGCGCAGCTCACCAGTGTACCAGGGGGCTGAACGGGAGAAAGACACCAGTCTTGTCTTCAAGGGAGCATGTAGGTCCAGAAGCTCCTGGAGAGATTGGTTGTAATAATTCACAGAGTCATCTGCAGATGAGTGATTGACGGCAGTCAGGGCGTGAAGATCAGCAGACAAAACATCAGGGGAGATGTTTTTATAGTCACGGAACTGGATAGGTCGTTTTGGGTTAGAAGAAGGCGAAGTTGAAGGCACTTCCAGGGAGATGACCCTGTGGTCTGAGACACCCAGGTCATATACAGACAAGTTATTGATGAGTACAGTGTCTGTAATCACCAAATCCAGAGTATGCCCCCTGTTGTGCGTAGGGGCGTCCACATGTTGGGTGAGGTTGAGAGATTCCAAAAGAGACTTAAAATCTGTAGCCAGAGGGGAAGAGGAATTGTCCATGTGGATATTTAGATCGCCAAGAAAAATAGTTTTTACAGGGGAGGTGCAGAAAAAGGTGAGGAGGTCATGCATTTCTGAGTTAAATGAAACATGCGGTTTGGGAGGTCTATAAATCAATATAACGTTCATCAGGAGTGGGGCTTTGAAGTTGAAGGCCAAACATTCGAAAGAGGAAAAATTATGAGAAGACAGATGTGACAATTTTAAATTACTGCGGTAGATTACAGCCAGACCACCACCGCGGCCAGTGCAGCGGGCTCTCTGCAGATAATTGTATCCAGAGGGACAAGCTTCATTCAGAGAACTGAACACATCCAGTTGATGCCAAGTTTCTGTGAGGCACATGAGGTCCAGGTCCTTCTCCAGAATGTGGTCATGAATTAAACATGATTTGTTCGATAGTGATTGTACATTGAAAAGTTCTATTTTAATGCCAGTTGGTGTAGGAGCGTTTTGAACCGGTTTGAGCAAACTGAAGTCCACTCCACGTTTTCCTTGCCACTTTGGGCGCTGTGGACTACAAGGGACTACAGACGCAGCGTCCTGATGACGTAGTAGAGGTGCGACACGTCTCCCGCACGGAATTAATTCAGAGCGAGAGTAAATGGATTTCCTTCGCGAGCCTCTATGGATGTAACGAGGTCTACGCAGAAGTCCCAGTTGTTTGATGATGGGAACAGAAGGTGGAATGGAGCAGTTGTTAAGTCCAAGCAGCTGCGAAGCGGAATAGGTCAACATCACGGCAGCCAAACCGGGGGGAGCTAGCACAGAGCTAGCCGCTAACAGCAGACTCACGGCTCCGAGAGAAATAACCAAGAAGCAGTGAGATGTAACTCGGTTGAGCATCACTTGAAGAGGAGCACAGGAGAAAGTCCAGAACAGTCCAGATGACACAGGAGGTTGACAGAGGCAGCAGGTAAGCAAAACACAAAAACTGCAGTGACAGGAGGCAGACAGCCCAACATTCCGGTTAGGAAGTACTAACTAAGCTGTCCGTAAAGTCCTTATTAAAAAACCACTGAGCAAAATAAGTCCAGATAAATGTCCTAAAAAATGTCCAAAAAATAGCAACAGTAAAATAACTATTTAGCGTGGAGAAGCGGCGACATCACGCCAGCGTCCTCTCCAGCCCTGACATCAGCCCTGAGAGAGGAAAAAGATCAGAAGGAGGGAAAAAAAAGAAAAAACAAAGTCACAGTTGTGCTGTCTGACCTGCTGAGTTGAACAGGTCGAGCCCCAGAAATAGGCTATATGCCACGGGTAGTGGTGACGTACTTCCGTTAAAATGCAGGCCCTACGCTGCACTTCCGGTTCTGGTCGACAGCAGTTGTTGTTAGCGGTAGCTTCTAGAACCAGACTATGTAAAAGACACAAATGGTAAATTATCTGCGAGCTACTGGTACAACAAGAGAGATTTGTTGTGTGCCGTTGTGTCCAGTGAATAGCAGGGACAATAGAGCGCTTAGTTTTTTACATTTAATGCCAGAGTTCGTGGCTAACCGAGTTAGCCTTAAAGCTAACACTCGGTTGTAGCCGGCGTTTTAAACCTCAGAATATTCAAGAGCCAGCATCAAACAGTGGTTAAAAAGGAGCTGTACCTGCATTGTTCCAGTGGAATAATTCTCCCTTCCACTTCCATGACCGGGGCTTTGGGAGAAGCAGCAGAGAGGACAGCGAGGAGGAGAACACAGCAGCTGCAGCTCAGTAAGAAACACGATTATCACTCGACTCCACACCCTGCACTTGTAGATTTGGTGTTGGAGTAATGAGTGATTTGATAAAAGTTTGTAACTACATACTTTTAAAATAATATTCAGATTTTAACAGTTTTCTAATCTGTAAATATGTTTGTAAACTCCTAGTAACTTCAGGGCTGTTACACCTCTGAAATATTCTCTGCAGTTTCCTTTAATATGAAACCAGAACTGTTTCACTTCAATTAAACTTTTATTTCCTGAGATGTAATTATTTATTTTAAAGCATAACTCTCATAAAGAGTTCTCTGTTTGGTTTTTTACGTTATGAAGGTAAATATGAACACTTTTTTGTTTTTTCAGGTTTGCATCATCTTACCTCCTGATGTGTTTCTGACCCATGACTGAGCTGTTCTGCTATCCATGGTCAGTGTTCACCAAGAATGAGATGAGAGGAACTCCCCATCAAGTTCAAGTTGTGTTTATTTGTCATATACAGGTTAACACAGAGTTAACAGTACAATGAAGTGCTCAGGATGAGAAGATCCGATTTGACTTGCTAAAAATCAAATAACAAACTATACTAAAAGCATGCAAAGTGAAAAAGTAATTATAATATTCACAAAGTCCTGAAGAGAGACAGTAAACATGGTTGGATATACAGTAATGATGCAGCAGGATGAATTTGAATGAACTACTGTAAGTATTTCAAACTAGTAATACAGTACAAGCTAACATGCACATAGTTATATATATATATATATATATATATATATATATATATATATATATATATATATATATATATATATACACTACACATAATCAACATTACACAGGTTGTGTGACAGGTTATTGCACAAGTAGTGACATTGAGATTGAATTATTAGTTATTACCAGTTGTTCAGTGTTATTTATTGATTATTTATCCACACCACCCCGTCAACCCATATCCTGCAGCCCGTTGAGTTCTTCCTGTTCTTAAATGACCTTGACCTTGGATGAAAGCAACGGGACCTTGCTGACCGGTACGGTGTCCATCAGTCCACGGTCAGCCGGATCATCACAGCAACTTTTTATTGACAGTACTCGGCTCAATTAGGACCTGATACCTGAAGAGCAGATACGTAAACATCTACCTGCAGACTTCAGGACTACTGTACCCTGACACTACAGTCACACTACTTACTACTTGTAAGAAAAGAAAATGTTCAAAACATTCTGATTTTGTCTTCTTATTATCACCCAAAAAAATGTGTATGTTGATTTAAGACAGGCTTACACAGTAAAAATGCCAGTGTTAAAATCTCAGGTGTAGTGTTAAATAAAGAGTGTGAGTGTTGTTTTAACATCACACAGCTTTAAAAAAACACTGCCTGCGTAATATTCGTCATATTTGCATTGTTAAATTCCAGTGCTAATTGGGTGGTGTTGCTTTAAGCCCCGCCTTCGCGTAACGTCTGCAGGGTGCCTTCTACTTTCTGTCGTGTTGCCACCAGTCACTGGTCGATATGGCTTCTGTTCGCACACGAAAGACACAATTCTTTCCTAAAGGTAAGCTAAATATCTGTACATGACTATTGTTTTGTTGGGAATGTGCTTTTTAGTTTGAAATATTGGCGATGTGTTATGTAAAAAGCTAACATTGCAAACAGCTAGCTTCAGAGGAGTTCATTTTCCGTAAGGTTACTCAAAATAATAATAAAAAAAGGTTTTAATCCAACATAAATGTCGAATGTTTTCAACTATTTTACATAATTTATGGTTTCATTGTGGCTGTTGTCTGGTTCGTCCTGTTGCTGGGTAAACTTTTGAGACGGAACGCAAAAGAGCGCGAAAAAAGTCCACCATAGAGCTCCGTAGATTAGACGTAAAGCAATTTTTGACGTAAATCCAAACATACGTTCTGCACCACATGTACAGTTCTGTATTACCAAGCACTTAGCCTATCCTAACACAGTGCCCTACATAATAAAAAAAACACACGTATGTTTTTGAGCCATAATGAAGTGAAAAAAAGAGTTAATGGCCTGTATTTGCTGGTGACTCGTATTCTTACGTCCATCCTCCGTATTCCGTATTGCGTTTACGACGTAAAACCAACGTCCGCCTCTGTCTATCCGCCGTACTCCGTTTACGACGTAAAACAGAAACAGCGTTCATAGTACAGTACTGTACCAGTAGCAAAGCAAGTCACGTTACGGACTGCGGTAAAGTGAGCCTCCACTCAGCTCCGTCAGCTCTCACTAGCGTATTTGTGCACGTTTACAAGATACGGTAATATGCTGCGGCGACTAGCTGCGTGTTGCTTTTGTTGTCGTACGGCTAGCCGGCAGGGAGTGGATTCTGACGACTAGCTAGCTAGCTCAACACTCTAGCTTGGATAAAGTTTAGCTGAAAGAGCTAACGTGTTCAAAGTGATAGTGGAAGGGATAAATAGCTGGTTTTTAACATCTGTAAGGTGTTGTTAAAGCTTGGATCTTGTCCCTTTTGTGCTCTGCAGAAATGCTGTGTTCAAGTGGCATCAGACAGTCCAGAAATGGGTTTGTGTTCCAGTAACAGATGACTGCTATGATTACTTGAAATTCATGCACGAGGGTAAGTTGAGTACTAATTATGATGTTGTAGCAGCTGCCATTAAATGAAGTAAGCTTAACGTAGTTTATCTCAAATTATGCCCAGAATGCTTATTAATCAACCCCTGTCTTTGTTCAAGTAATAATTAAGTCATTATTTTTCATAAAAATGGTGATGTCAAACAATATGGGTAACTTTAAAGACAAAATGTACCATTTCAACCACCAGTTCATTGTCTGAAAATGCTATTCAAAATATTTTCTAATTATAAATTTAATTGGCTCTTACAAGTTCTAACCGTATGCTATAAATTAGTTAAGGTGTGTATTTTTTTTCCTTCCAGTTTATGCTAAATTCAATTTGTCAAGTGAAATATGTGTAGACCTGAAAGACTCTTCTGGAGTTGATGTGGATTCTGACATTTTTGATGAACTCCTGAGGTCTGCAACAGTATCTTTCAAAAGTAGTCACTAAGCACTTTGGTAAGATTTAAAAGCATTAAAACAAGTGTTCCTTCTAATGCATTTAAAAAAATATATAAATCAAAAGTTAAGTTCAACTTGTAATGTCTTCTAAACTTTATACAGTGGGCGTCGTTGACGAGAGTGAGGTAACAGACGCTTCCTTCAGTTCTGAGTCAGCCTCGTCACTTGAATCTTCAAGCTCAGCAAGCTCATCTACAGTGATCACAGAGAAGACGACTGGTTGAAGGACCACCTGATGGCAAAACATGTGAGTTGTGTCAAGGTGGAAAATAGAATGATCCATTTTAAAATTCATTCATTTAAAGGCAAGCTAAAAGTAGCATCAGTCCATCCACCCACCCATCCATCCATCCATCCACCTACACACCCATCATCCATACCCACACATCCATCTGTCCATCGATACATCCATCCACACTTCCATCTATCCACCCATCAATCCATCCACCCACTCATCCATCCGTCCACCCTTCCATCTATCCATCCTTCCACCCATTCATCCACCCACCCATCCATCCATCCACCCACCCACCCATCCATCCATCCACCTACCCACCCATCCATCCATCCACCTACACACCCATCAATCCATCCACCCACTCATCCATCCGTCCACCCTTCCATCTATCCATCCTTCCACCCATTCATCCACCCACTCCATCCATCCACCCACCCACCCATCCATCCATCCACCTACACACCCATCATCCATACCCACACATCCATCTGTCCATCGATACATCCATCCACACTTCCATCTATCCACCCATCAATCCATCCACCCACTCATCCATCCGTCCACCCTTCCATCTATCCATCCTTCCACCCATTCATCCATCCACACATCCATCCATCTACTCATCCATCCATACATACATCCACGCTTCCATCCATCCATCTACTTATCCTGTTGTCCCTTTCCAGGTCAGGGGCAACTGGTGCCTATCTCCAGCACTCACTGTACGAGAGGTGGAGGACATCCATCACAGAGCTAAAAGTATAAAATAAAATATGGACAGCTAAATAGCATAAAGTATGCAGAAGTAGTTTGGTTGCAAAAAAAAATACTTAAAAATAAAAAACAGGATACCAGCCAGTCAGAATTTTCTGGATCTTGCAGTGACATTCTGCTCGTGTGTACAGGTGGCTGGCAGGTTGCATGTTGAGCTGCAGCGAGTCAGTGGAGCTGTTCCTGTGAGTCTTTCCTGGGCGGACGAGTCATCAGAGAATTCCAGTGAATGTAGCTGCTACGAGGTCATGGACACCAACGGAGAGATCGTCCACATGTCCAAAAGGCTCAGCTGCAGGGTAAGAAAGCCCACACCTCTTGGCAGGTTACAACAAAGACTTTAAAAGTCTTTCCTTCTGAGAGAATCGTTGTTTGTCTCGTCCAGGTGAGGATCAAAGAGACCACGGGGCTGCCGCTCAACCTGTCCAACTTTGTCTTCTGTCAGTACACATTCTGGGAGCACAGCGAGCCCACCGTGGTTCCTCCCATGGTCAGCCCTGACAGACCTTCTCGAAGCTCTGACGCTCACTTCACTGTCCAGTTTGATCACTGCAAGGTACAGGAAGAGTCTCTGATGCCTCGATTCTTGTCAGTTTTATTTTCAAATCATCTTTACCCTGACCCTTCTTGTTTTCTCCAGGACTTTGTTGTGCATGTGACAGATGAGTTTTTGGAGTTCATCTCAGATGGAGCTTTGGCCATAGAAGTGTTTGAATGAAGGCAACATTTAAGCATAGACAGAATATGCTATATGATCTGGACCAGTCATCACTCATCTTGGATCACTTCCCTAGATTCTTGGATACACCAGGCTTGGTGAGAAACTCTGAGATTTGATTAACCGAACTTTTGAATTGGGTTTTTTAATGGTATTTTTTCTTTTTTTTAGATTGAGCAGGACTTCATCATGCTCTTTGGAGAAGACATCTTGGGGAAGTTCATTGCAAGATGGCCAACGTTCTACAAACCAAAGGTCATCACTGTCAGCAAAAGCCTTCGACAGAGCGTTCCACTGGATGACCTTCTGTCTGCTCAGGAGGAATCACGTGATTATGGTATGTACTGATAGATAAATATGTTCAACAGTCTTTTCTATGTATGCATTTTCATGTCGTAATTCTAATGATTGCTTGTGTTATGATTTTATCAGAATGGGATAGCGACTTGGCAGCCATTCTCCTGCTGGTTCATCTATTGCCTCCAACCCCCAAAGGGAAGAAACGTGTAAAAATTAGTGCAACTGAGGCAGCTCATCGTGTTGTGAAGTTCATGAAGTTCATGAAGGTATGTTTTTCACATGCATTATTGCGCTTCACTTACAGTAAATTGATCTCAGTTTTACAAGACTGTATAATGTAAAGTCATTATTTGTTTTTATTTGTATTATAAATTTATAGTTAATTTTGGAGGGGATGGGAGGGATCAAGGTGAATTTTATGACGAAATGGGAAAAAAATTGGTTATGGGAACATAATGTCACAAAGAATTGTATGAGCCTATTAGAACTGATCTTTTCACTGAAGCTCACAGGAGTTTCCTTGCAAGTCACATCCACTTTTGTGGCATGGTCACAGCTAAAGGAAGGTGGAAAGTGTTCTTAATTTGTTGCTTGTGAGGGTCTAAAACCATTATTTCTAATGTGCTGTCTCTCAATCTTAGGTGGGGACAAGCATGGCGACATTCCTTGGCAAAGTTGGATCTGCACAGCCCTTCCTCCTCTGCGTTGGAGAAAAGAAGAGCAGTATTCAAAAGTTCTACATCATCCTGGATCAGAAGCCCATTCCTTGTGTGGTACAGACTGCAGTGGCTGCCTTCGATGAACTTTTTAAGGCGCATTTTGTGTTTGCTGTGTCCTACGATGCAACCCTACTCAACTTCTACAAATTCATCCAAACAACAGTTTATGGGATTGATGCGGCAGCAACAAAGGAGAGCCCCAGAGTCAAGGAAATCAGAGTGAGCATTAACAACATTTAAATATGCCAACATGTTTCATTTGTAAGGTTCAGCACAGACATTCTTCAACTCTTTTTCAGCATTTGAAATTTAGTCATGCTTTGTATCCAGGCCACAAATTGCGTTTGAAATGTGAGGAACATAGCTGTTCATCAGTTTTTTTACACGTATTCTGGGTTCAAGAAGCACTTGGTGAAAGCACATGGAGACACTATTGCCATAGACTCTGTTCATGTGGACAATGTTGGAACAGATGGTGTTGAGACCCATGATGTTTGTGCCGATGACCCGTTGAGTACTACTTCTGTTCGTCAAGAAAGTCTTCCTAAAAAGTGGCAGTTAATGGACATGTGTAGCTCTGTTGCCCAAGTTCAAGCAGCTGGAGTTTCTGAAAATATTGTGCAGTCTTTAACTTGTTCAATGGAAGAGGTTGTTAATTATGTTCATATTCAAGCACAGGATGCTGTTCTTGCATGTTTTTCATCTGAAGTGAATGAGCAAACCTTAAACAAAGTCAAATAATGTGTTGAGAACATGAAAAATCTATTCACACACCTTAACACTGAAACAAAGAGGCAAAGGTATATATATATTTTTTTTTATGGAAAATTGTTGAACCAATAGAGCATGTTCTTGGAGTGTGTTATGATACACATTTGCATAAAACAACAGGTGTTTACAGTCAAATTCCTGTTAATGACAAATTTATGTACAGTATGTACCTATTTTAGGAACTGTTGAGTCATTGTTTACTAACGAACTAGTACTTGCTTTCAACAAGTAAAGAGCCATAAAGATGGGATCTATAGAGACATCAGTGATGGTTCTTATTCCAGAAATCACTCATTATTTTCAGAGCAAGAACATGATCTCCCAATAAATACTGTACAGTTGTATTACGATGATTTTGAAATGGCAAATCCACTGGGACCCAAAAGGGGTTCACATAAACTTGGCTGTATTTATTTTATTTGTGACTGCTAAAGTCATTTAGAGTGTTTAGATGATCATCTGAATGCTTTCAGAATAGATGGTGGATGATGTGTTTGCTATTATTTGTGTCGCTAATCTGATATACTGTATTATCAGCCTTATGACAGGCAATTTTCGGCTGATAATGATGAAAGAAACATATTGTGCCCTGCTACTGTTTTATATGAGCTGAGCATCGAAGGTCTGTAATACTGAAATGGGTTTAATAAAAGTTGAACTTTCCATTTCTGAGTATTTTTTTTTAGAAAATTTTTTCCCATTGGATTTGGTTGATGTTGACACCTTGTGGTGTCAATCATTTACCTTTTCAACACCGCATTATGTTTATGATTAACACTGTTCAGTGTTAATCATAAACATAATGCGGTGTTGAAAAGGTAAATTATTGACACCTTGTGGTGTCAGTCGTTTACTTTTTCAACACCGCATTATGTTTATGATTAACACTGAACAGTGTTACTTTTAACATTATATTTTAACACTAACACTGTTGCAATGTTAATGTGACACTAGCTATTGTTGAATATTAACAATGTCTGGTGTTAATTTAACAAAAAATGGGTGTTAAACTTTTAACACTTTCGAAAGTGTTACTTTAACACCAGCTGACTTGGACACATATAGACACTTTTCCGGTGTTAAAATTAACACTGAGGGTGTTAATTCAACACTTGCATTTTTACTGTGTAGAGTTCAGTTTATTTTAGCCAGTTTATTAAAAACAAATTTGATGATGATGTTACATTACTGTAGAAAACATATGAGGCACAAGATTTAAACAGTTTATAGCATTACAGCTTCTGACTTTAAGTCACAGCTTCCTCGACAGCTAATGGAGATTTAAAAACATTAATCAGTCAGACAAAGGTAAGTGATGAAGCAGCTCTTCTGTTGAACCATCCAACTGTCCTTCGTCATCAGTGGAGCAACTTGTTTGTATTTGGTGTTTGTATCCGATCTCAGCTCACAAACATCCAGGCTGGACCAGCTGGCTCCCTCCTCATCATCACTACGGTGTCCTGTACAGTGAAAGAAAACATCTCTTATTAAGAGCTGCTATAAACAGTGAGATTCACAAAACCATATAGCAGACATGTGTTGAATATAAAGAGTTTATATTGTCTGATATTTAACTTCAACTCAAGTTTTGTACACAAACTTGAATTAAAATAATTAAATTAAAATAACTTGTGTTTCTAAATCTGCTCTAAATCTCCTGCCTCCTTGTTTGAAACTGAACTGTCAGGTGCCTTTGACTCAAACAGTGGGGCTTCTGGCTGCTCCTCATGGACTGTAAACACTCAGCCCTGACTTCTCCTGCCTCCTTGTTTGAAACTAACATTTGTGTTAAATCAGAAATGTACAGACAAAACACGTTTACTCAACAATTTAGCAAGGGTTAACTATGTTAGCTGTGTTAGCCTACATGATGCAGTTTGGTGAACTGAAAACAAATACAGACTTACCTTCAGAGTTATTTATGTAGTTGGACACATAAAGCTTAAATCCTTTGTCTTTCTTAGATGTGGGCGCTTTAGACAAGGTCTGAATAATTCTGTACACATCATTGACTGTCGGCAAGTCCTGCAGAGATTGTGTGAAGAACGCCATCCTGTGGCTGTGAACCGGAAGTGCGCCGTCTGGCCCATGAATGTGGAAGTGCTAGAACGGAAGTCCGTGGCATATAGCCTATTAGGATTACAAATTGGTACATTAGATCACACATTGAGATAGAAATTTATTGAAAGAAAGGATGTACAAAAAGTATTGGTTTTTTAGGTACCGGGACTGAAGAATTAACCTAAATAACTTTGGGGGGCCTGTGGTGAATAACAGTGCCTTTAAAAATTGGAAGCATGCTTATTTAAAAAAATAAAAAAAGGGGGGGGGGGGGTGGTTCAAGTTTTTTTTCCAAGTTTTTGTTTTCCCCTTTCTCCTCCAAGTTTTAGGTTTTAGTGGATGGATGAAACTAATCATTGTTATTCTATTTGTCAAAAGCATTTGTTATTTCTACAGCTTCGTGTCTTGTTCTTGTCATCTGCTGATGGGATGAACAGAGGTGGGCCCAAAGGACGACGTGGATGACCAAAGCGCCTGAGGGTGGTGTCCACGTTCATCTGTGCCACGGTGCTGCTGGGTGACCCCTCCTCTTTGATGATGAGACGTTTCCTGAAGGGGGACAGAGAGGGTCCTTACCACAAAATGGTGTTGAGTGGACAGGATGACTTCAAATGTCCTGTGAATCAGTCCTACTGGTGACGAATGTAAGCAGAAGGTGTCTCAACATCGACCTTTACATCCAACTTTAAGGTCTGTCTAGCAAGAAGATATGAATAAAAAGACAGTTAGAAGAAGAACTTACCAATCTTTCACGTGCTTCGATCAAGACTACATTTGAATTGCCGGTGTTACATGTAAAAATGCAAATGAATTGCTTCCAAAGGGTGGTGACAACGAAGATCCATCGTGAATGACAACGAGTTTGGAACATTTCTGATGTTCCTTGAGTGTTTTAAAAAAAATGATATGATGAAATGTGATTTGTTTTTAAGACTAAATGATGAATAATTTGAGTTACAAATAAATCTCGCCTATGACATGCAAATGTGCAGGCGGCTTATAAAAGGAGTGGTATATGTGCTGCAAACAGGTCATGTTAACCCGTGTTTAACCAGAGACAGGGTGTTGTGTGACGACAGTAAAGAGTCCTCAAAAATAAAGAGGTGCCTTTTTATGAATATATGTTGTACATTTGTGAGAGTTGGAACAGCAAGACTTATTGATTAACTAATTACTGTTTACCCGCCTGTTTTAGGTATGGTAGCAATTTCTGCACGTTTCCTGCAGGTCTCTCTGGATCCTTTAAAAAATGTGCATTGAACGGGTCCACGATGCCAAAATTTATGATTGAGTTTCTAAGTCTGACTGTCCGATTTGAAAGTGTTCACATATATTGAGCAAGGAAAGGTTTTTACATGCGGCTAAAACTAATAAAGCGAGAATATGCAGTGTCCCTCCTTTACTTATTTTTAGTGCTTTGTTTTGTAGGAAGGATCATATAATTTGATTAGTTTAGAACACTGCCTTAGAATGAAGATTGAAATTATAATGAGAGATCATTGGTCTGGTATTGAACAAACTTTTGCTAAAATAGATTTGACGGAACGTGAGGATATTTTCGATTTGTGGATCGATTATACTGTAAGTGAGGGTGACCGACTCCATTTTTTTTTTTTTTTTAGATTTGGAAAAAAATTAAAAATTAGACAGAAATCAGAAGGTGGAATCACATAAGAGTTTTCATATTAATGTTTTCTGACTAATGTTTATCAATTTTTTTATGCTAAGAGTTCATGCTTTCTGCAACACTTGTGAGTTTCATATGCCTGGCTAGTTTAGTGTCAAGCTGACCATAAGAAACTGTATCTGAACTCTGTTTTCTGCAACTTGGTTTTGCAATTAGGTTTTATTAGGTGCAAAAATGTGTAAGAAACGGGCCCGTTTCTTTTCACATTTGACCTTGTAGCCTTCTTGGTAAAGGATCCAACACACTGATCAAATAAAGATGTTTTCCCTCAAGTTTTAGGGCAAACTGACCCATACCATGCACCGCTTTGCTCTTGAAAAACATGTGAGAGTGAAGTCATAGTACTTGCACAAACGCACACACACGCATGCACGCACACCCCACAAGGTATAAAGATGAGTAGCGCACTTAGAGTTTTTGAAGTCTACTGAGAGCCTCTGATCCAGGTGTCCAGTCCGTGATTGATGTGATTTTTCATCAGAGTCGTGCGACTTCCCGGCTCTGTGTCATGGTGAGAATTCTTTTAACATCAATGCCTTGTGTGTGTGTGTGTTGTGTTTTTGCTGTTTTTGTGGCGTGGTTAAAAATGACCCATTAGTCCTAGCAAATAACGGTTTGTGAGTTTGAACATGTATGTTTTGGTATATCTGAGGTGATTGTACAAATTGTATGTCTGTTTCACTTTTTCCTTCATCTGTCACAGTTCTCTTAATAAATGACACACCATTTTAAAGGAGTCTGTGTTTGATTTTTCTAAACAGCTGCCGATCCTTCAGCGAGCCTGAAATTGATTTAGAATATCATAAAACATCAGGGCAGACAGGATGATGTGAATTTTGGATATAGAAAAAGTCAATAAACTTATTGCAGTGTTCTTCAGTTGTTTCTGTAAGCGAGGAGGTTTTGGGTTGAAGGAGATGGTTTACTGTGGAAAAAAGTTGTTTGGATTTCCCAAGGTGTTGTGTTCTGCTGAATTTAAATGGAATTGTGTTATTGCATAGAAAGAGCACCAGAGGGCGCTTTAAGACTACAGGTAGTCCTCGACTTACAACGTTTCGTGGTTACGACGCATCTCCCATAAAAAAATAAAAATAATAATAATAATTTTATTTTGAAAAGCCGAGTTATGCAGTTTCCAGTTTTACTAGCTGTGGAGGATACATCTGCCCTGTACTCTCGAAAAAGCTAAGTCTGGTCCTCTGGACATTCCCAAAACAAAACTGTACATAGTACAACTTACTGTTACTGTGTGTGAACGCGGTTTTACATCATAAACGAATGCGGAGGATGGATCGAGCTGTATGGCGGTTTTACGACGTAAATGCAATAGAGAATACAGAAGAGGGACGGAGGAACGGCTTCACCAGCATACCAGTAGGAAATTAACTCTTTTTTTCCCTTCATTATGGCTCCCAAATGTATGTGTATTTTGATAATTACGTAAGGTACTGTGTTAGGATAGGCTAAGTGCTTGGTAAGATACAGTACTGTAAGTATATGGTTCAGTATGTACGTACGTTCCGACTTGCGTCGAAATTCAGTTTACGACGTAGCATAGGAACGGATCTCCATCGTAAGTCGAGGACTACCTGTATAATAAAAAATATACTGTACAGAGTGACCGAGGACGAGAGGAAGAAGAACAAAAGTGAATGTAAAGAAAAGGAGAACTGAAGCTGATCCAGTGTCTCCTTGTTTCAATCTTGCAACCTACAACACAGGGCTGTTGTTAATGATAGAGTAGTGATTGGAATGTTCTTCATGGAGAGCCTTTACATAAATCTTTTGATGCTCCCTTTAGGCCTGCTTATGAACAGTGAGTCCAGAACTGATTATGTGCTCAAGGGCACGTGACCAGTGATAGCTGTTTTCACGTGTCTCAGCTCATCATCATCAGCTGCGTTTGACACAGTGGATCACAACATTTTAATCACACGTTTGGAACAGTAGGTGGGCATTGGTCATATAGCCTTAGATTGGTTTAAATCTTATCTGACCAAGCGTACTTTTTGTGTCTGTCTTGATGGACATAGGTCCTCCTCTGCTCCACTCTCATGTGGTGTTCCGCAGGGCTCAGTTTTGGGCCCTCTTTTATTTTTGTTGTACATCCTTCCGCTTGGTTCTGTTTTTAGGAAATATGGGATTGCTTTTCATTGTTATTGTGGCAATCTGTGTTTTAAATTAACATTCTATTATATTTGTACCAACAGCGCCACCTGGGACTTGCACCCAGGAAATCAAGTAACACGCAGGTGTGTTTGCAATAAGCAAGAGACAAGGTTCCAAGTTAATGATAATTTATTAAAAACAAAGTCAAAGCAGAGGGATACCCGTCTGTAGCTAAAAGAATAAGAAAGAAAAGCACAAACTATAAAGCACAGTTGGCAAGGCATTTCCAGGTCCTGGATGGGAGGCTCCTAAATTAAAATCAATACAAACACCAGTGAACTCACAAACACACGCACACACACTGGTTGAATCCCTCCACCTGTCTGTGCGGGGGACTGCAATCACACAAAAGGAGACGTCGCCATCCAGGCCACACGCACCTTGCCAATCTGCAGGATAAAAAATGAAATAAATAATTTAAACAAAAGAGAAAAAGACAAGTGTGCAAACTTCTAATAAATGACAGGTAAAAGAACTCAGTAAAAACAATTATAAAATCCAAGAACGGTCACAGCAGCACACAAGCAGGTGCTGCGTAAAAAGCCTCCGCTCCCTCTTCTGTCTCTTGGCGTGGGCGTGTCCACGCCGCTCCAAATGTTTGTAGGACGAGCAGCGTCTCTGAGGTTATTTCAAAACCCGGCAAAGCAGCAGTGGTGATTGTGGAAATGAATCTACAATCCACAGTAAAAAATAGTTTAGAGCAAGTTGATTAACATAAGGCTCGTGATTGTTTCCACATACCGATCAGGCTCTCTCACTCCCGCACAAACGGGAACGCCCACAGCAACACGCTGGCAGGAGGAATCACTTCACTCGCCATCAACAAGATTGTAAATGTGCTGACAATTATCTGCCGATATAAAAATAAATAAACTACACATATGGAGCTACGGTAAATGCGCAGGAAGCCAACCTCACCTGTACTCTGCATGCAGCAAATGTAATACGGAAGCGCGGTGTGACGCGTCTGTAAACAAGCGTCATTGCATCGCTGAAAGACGTATCAACCAACACACATACGCAGTCTACGCCCTTTTATAGTGAGCGCCCCCTAGTGTTATTGGCTGAGCAAGCAATTATCCTGGCAGCAGGTGGAGTCTTCACCTGCTTCCTGCTACATTCTGCAGATGACACACAGATCTACGTACCTTTAAAGAAAGCAGACTCAACCTCTCTTCGGTCTCTGTTCCTATGTTTGGAAGATTTGAAGGCCTGGATGGCCCTAAACTTCTTAAAACTTAACGAAGACAAAACAGAGGTGGTGATTTTTGGTAATTCGACTGAAGACTCTCTGTCCGATTGCTCCTTGGCTCAGTATGTCCGGCCAGTTGTTACAAATCTAGGGGTCAAGCTGGATGCTGGTCTTAGGCTGGAGTCTCAGATTAAAGCAGTTGTAAAATCCAGCTTTTTTCATTTGAGGCAGCTAGCCAAAGTAAAAGCCATCCTTCCTAGACAGCACTTCGAAACAGCAATCCATGCATTTGTGACCACACGGCTGGATTACTGTAATTCACTTTATGTTGGTATTAGTGATCTGTGTACTTCCCAGCTTCAGAGGGTTCAAAATGCAGCTGCACGACTCTTAACAGGTACACGAAAATTTGACCACATTTCCCCTGTTTTGGCATCTTTGCACTGGTTACCGGTGCGTTACAGGATTCATTTTAAAATACTTTTATTTACTTTTAAAGCTCTAAATGGCCATGCCCCTCCATACCTGTCAGAGCTGCTGCATTACTACACACCCTCTCGTTCGCTCAGGTCAGCTGACCAGTTGCTTCTGAGGGTACCGAGGACAAAGCGCAAGCTTAGAGGGGACCGTGCTTTCTCTGTGGTAGCTCCTAAGCTCTGGAATGACCTCCCATTAGACATAAGACAGGCCTCTTCACTTGCTGTTTTTAAGTCTCTTCTTAAAACCCATCTTTTTTCTTTGGCTTTTGGTACAATCTGAGATGTTTTAACTTTGTTTTATTGTATTCATAATTTATTATTTTAGTACTGTTTTTAGTCCCTTCCATTTTATGATTGTATTGTATTTTGTGATTGTGTGTACAGCACTTTGGTCCTGTTGGGTGCATAAAGTGCTCTATAAATAATAATAATAATAATAATAATAATAATAATAATAATAATGTCTATTCCTGTCATCTGCGTATGTTTCCCATACACAGACGAAATTCGTCTCTGCATTTAACCCAACCACCTACCAGGTGGTGCAGTGAGCAGCCCGAAAGCGCCCGGGGAGCTGGAGAAATAGGTGTGCACTCATAGACACCCCAAGCTGGGTAGTGGCCGGGGCGCGAACCCGCGACCTTCGGATCCGTAGTCAAAAGCCCTGCCACTAGACCATAAATAAAGTTGGTATGGTATGGTATGGTATCATTGTACCAGGGAGCTGAACAGGTAAAGCTGACTGATTTCATTTTAACAGGTGCGCACGTGGGCAGGGCCGGATTAACAACCCCAGGGGCCCCTGGGCACCGAAGCTCACAGGGCCCCCTCCCTAACCTAACACCCATTTTACTATATATATATTTATACACACACACAAACACACACACACAACACACACACACACACTCACATTTATTGGGTTTTACACGTATGTTTTAATTGCAGAAGATGGCTCTGTATGTCTTCTATCAACTGAACACAATTCCAGGGATTGTCATGCCACCCCGGGTCCCCACTTGGGAGCGCCACTGCTTATTGGTCAAAAATGAATACCAAGTACTGCCATCTCACTCATAAATCACACAACAACAATTAAATGAAATAAATTGTCACAAGCCAGTGCATGGCTAAAGCTTATGACAATAAAGTGTTCACTGAAAATCACTCAAGCAGAAAGCACTTCTCAAATGTTACGACTGAAGATATAATGATTCCATCACATAACACAGCTATGAACAGTCACCAAGTGATATGGGCAACTTCACACTCTGCAAAATCCAATTACAGCACTAATTCTCAGCATCACACCACAATTATGCAAGATTCATGTTTTGCAGACAGTATATAAAATAAGCAAAATACATTACATTTATTATCTGCACAGTCATAACAGTTTACATTGGACTACGGTACTCATTTCACAGAAAGCACGGTGGCTCTTACCTTTAGAAGTTCTTCTTTTTGGTATTTTTCTTTGCAAAGTCACAAACCAAGTCCTCAAAGTCCAGCACCCTCACCAGCTCAGACTCTTGGTACTTGAAGCATTCCTTGTTTTGTTAGCTCTTCTACCGTAGACATTTCTTCAGTAAAGTTAGCTGCCGTTGTTAGCTCAGGTTGGGTTCATTTGTAGAAGGCAACACTAACGTTGCTGGTTAGCTCAAAATCTTCTAATTTCTAGCTTTAAAAAAAAAGCTGGATATCTGGTTGCCCGATTATGAAAACTGGCAGCTCCACGATCGATAAGGACAGCGCGAGCCTTTTCATCGACTGTCCCCCACAATGCTGGGTCGCACACCCGATAAAACCAATCTGAACTGGCGGCGCTGCTACAGCTAGGTTCAAGCGGTTGTGTTGTGCAGCTAGCAATAGCCTCCTCCTCCGGACTCATGTTAGTTTGCTCACCGTCAGCATCCTCCACAACGACTTCTTTCTTCTCCGGATTTTCCTCCAAACGTCTCCTTCTCTTCTTTTTCTCTTTCGTTTTTGGAAACAACTTCTCTTACTCTCACTCATTTTTGCTTCTCAGATACGACAACTCACACAGTCCGATCAACGCAGTGCTACCTGTTTTATAAACTCGGTTAGGGGGCGGGCCAGCGGCGCGGCATGTTACTATGGTTTCCAACTCAGTGAAGATAAAAAATAAAATAAAAAATAAAAATAAAAATAACAAGAAGAGCGTGGATCTTACTGGTTATCTCTGTGGCTGTCGTATTTAAAATCTAAGGATATTTTATTTTCTTTCTTCCCCAAAACTGCAGTGGGCTGGGCCCCATGGTGGGCGTGGACCCCTGGGCCTGGGCCCAGTTGGCCCAGCTGATAATCCGGGCCTGCACGTGGGTCCAAAAGATCACGTTTTATTGTAGAAGTCGACTGACTCACTAAGGGATGATGTATGAACAGTAAGACAGTGCTGAAGGTCTGCTGCTCTGATATCTGGGTTGATGTTTTTCAGATTCATAAAAGAGATTTGTTGCTTTTGTTTACACTGTTTAGTTTGAAAGTGCAGCTCCATAGAAATGGCCTCGTGGTCAGAGACACCAAGATCGCATACACTTACATTACTGGCAATAGCTGACTCTTAATGTCTGACAAGACGTGGCTGGAGCGGGGGATTGACTTGCAGACAAAAGAGGTGTTGAATAAAATAGATCTGTGGTCAGAAAAAACAACAGCCCCAATTTCTAAGTTCAAAACAGTGAGGTAATTTTCTTTCCTGTTTTATACTGATAAGAATTGCACTTTTAACTGAGCGAGAACTGCCTTTTAAAACTGTAAATATTTTAAACTTAGGATTTTATTTAATTAAACAATTGTGCAATTTAACTGGTGTCAGTGTGTAAACTTGTCCTAAACCTCCTCTGCAAACGGGCCTGCGTGCTTTTAAAGGTAACTTTTTAGGTACAACCATTTTAACCAATTTTATTTATTTAAAATAGTATTTTTAAACCTTTTAAACTTCAGTACTCAATTTTAACCACACCCGTCCTGGCTACAAATGTATTTGTTTGTTCATTTTTGTCAATTTTTGTGTATGAACATGTGATAGTGATTGATGATTTGTCATTTTTGAGCTCATCAAAATGTGTCTAAGTCTTTCAGATCTTTTATTATTTTAGCTTGAGAATTTTCATGTACTTTGATCCATATGTTTCCGTTTCTTGTCCAAGTTTTTGTTATTTTTTTTTCCTTTTTCAACAACCTTGCTGCATGTGCAATGTTTGCGTTTTTTTTAGTTAGGTGTTCATTCATGTAGACATTAGTGTTTGTGAGTTTCTTTGACTGCATCATTACCCTGTTTCTTTGATTCCTTCCAATGAATCTGACGACTACTGATGGTTTAAGTTTGTTAGCTCTATTGGGCAGTGTGTAACAGGTGGAAATGTCATCATGTTTAATGTTAATGTCTTTGCCATTTAAGAAAGTGACTACCTGATTCTCCAGAGACTGCAGTTGTTCTGGTAGTCCTCCTTCACTCGTGTTAACGCCTTTAGTTACATCAGCCGATGACCAGCGTTTAAGCTCGAGTCCAGAAATGACCAGATTCTCGCCTCTTATGTATTGTTCCATGTCCTCACACTTTTGTTCCAATTGAGCTAATCGTTCATCTCTGATGATCTCCTGAGCTTTCATTTGCTTCATCTCCTCTACCAGTTGATTAAAGTTTTTTTGCTCAGCTCTCAAACTTGCAAGTTCCACAGTGAGAAAGTTTATTGCATTTTTCAATTCCTCCATTAACTCCAAATTTTTATCCACCGAGTTTTGACTCACCGACTCCTGTCTCGGCGGCTCCGGTTTCTTTTTTTTCCCAGGACTCATCTCGCCTGCTTCTTCTGGCCTGGATACAGAAATTCACTGTTCCACAGCAACTCGCTCGCCGATCTGCTCCCGTCCAACAGCAATTCGCTCGTTGCTCTGCTTCCGTCTACAGCAACTCGCTCGCTGCTCTGCTCACGTCCAACAGCAACTCACTCGTTGCTCTGCTCACGTCCAACAGCAACCAGCTTGCTGCACTGCTCCCGTCCAATAGCAACCAGCTTGCTGCTCTGTTCACGGCGTCCAACAGCAACTTGCTCGTTGCTCTGCTCACGTCCAACAGCAACCAGCTTGCTGCTCTGCTCACGTCCAACAGCAACCAGCTTGCTGCTCTGCTCACGTCCAACAGCAACCAGCTTGTTGCTCTGCTCCCGTCCAACAGCAACTTGCTCACTGCTCTGCACACATCCAACAGCAACCAGCTTGCTGCACTGCTCCCGTCCAACAGCAACCAGCTTGTTGCTCTGCTCACGTCCAGCAGCAACCAGCTTGTTTCTCTGCTCCCGTCCAACAGCAACTCACTCGTTGCTCTGCTCACGTCCAACAGCAACCAGCTTGCTGCTCTGCTCCCGTCCAACAGCAACCAGCTTGCTGCACTGCTCCCGTCCAACAGCAACTCGCTCGTTGCTCTGCTCACGTCCAACAGCAACCAGCTTGCTGCTCTGCTCACGTCCAACAGCAACCAGCTTGCTGCTCTGCTCACGTCCAACAGCAACCAGCTTAGCGCATGTCCTGTCCACCAGCAACCAGTTCAGCTCAGCTCTCGTCCATCTGGGGCCTGGATGTAATTTATTGTCCCACAGCAGCACTCCAATGCCTCTCTGGCCTCACCAGCTCACAGACTACAGATTTATAATTATAAATTATGTGGTGTGGTATGGTGATGTACACTCAAATCAACATTATCTTTATGTGGCAATCGGTGTTTTAAATTAACATTCTATTATATTTGTACCAACAGCGCCACCTGGGACTTTCACCCAGGAAATCAAAATAACACGCAGGTGTGTTTGCAATAAGCAAGAGACAAGGTTCCAAGTTAGTGATAATTTATTAAAAACAAAGTAAAAGCAGAGGGATACCCGTCTGTAGCTAAAAGAATAAGAAAGAAGAGCACAAACTAAAAAGCACAGTTGGCGAGGCTTACCCAGGTCCTGGATGGGAGGCTCCTAAATTAAAATCAATACAAACACCCGTGAACTCACACACACGCACGCACGCACACACACTGGTTGAATCCCTCCACCTGTCTGTGCTTGGGACTGCAGTCGCACAAAAGGAGACGTCACCATCCAGGCCACACGCACCTCGCCAATAATCTGCAGGATAAAAAATGAAATAAATAATTTAAACAAAAGAGAAGACAAATGCGCAAACTTCTAATAAATGACAGGTAAAAGAACTCAGTAAAAACAATTATAAAATCCAAGAACGGTCAGCAGCACACAAGCAGGTGCTGCGTAAAAATCCTCCGCTCCCTCTTCTGTCTCTTGGCGTGGGTGTGTCCACGCCGCTCCAAATGTTTGCAGGACGAGCAGCGTCTCTGAGGTTATTTCAAAACCCGGCAAAGCAGCAGTGGTGATTGTGGAAATGAATCTACAATCCACAGTAAAATAGTTTAGAGCAAATTGATTAACATAAGGCTCGTGATTGTTTCCACATACCGATCAGGCTCTCTCACTCCCGCACAAACGGGAACGCCCACAGCAACACGCTGGCAGGAGGAATCACTTCACTCGCCATCAACAGGATTGTAAATGTGCTGACAATTATCTGCCGATATAAAAATAAATAAACTACACATATGGAGCTACGGTAAATGCGCAGGAAGCCAACCTCACCTGTACTCTGCATGCAGCAAATGTAATACGGAAGCGCGGTGTGACGCATCCGTAAACAAGCGTCATTGCATCGCTGAAAGACGTATCAACCAACACACATACGCAATCTACGCCCTTTTATAGTGAGCGCCCCTAGTGTTATTGGCTGAGCAAGCAATTATCCTGGCAGCAGGTAGAGTCTTCACCTGCTTCCTGCTACATAAGTATTAAAAGCCTGCCTGAATAAAAAGGTTTTAAGATTAGATTTAAAAGACTCCATATGAGTGATGGAGCGCAAGTCCAGAGGTAGCATATTCCAGAGACTGGGTGCAACGACAGAAAAGGCCCGGTCACCCCAACGTTTGTAGTTGGACTTTGGGATGGACAGGAGAAACGTATTAGATGATCTCAGTGTTCTCCTATATTCACGGACAGTTACAAGATCAGTCAAATACAGTGGGGCAAGACCATTGAGTGCTTTAAAAGTGAATAATAAAATTTTGAATTTAATTCTAAAATCAATTGGAAGCCAATGGAGAGAAAATAAAACAGGGGTTATGTGTTCACGTCTGGAGGTGTTGGTTAAAAGTCTAGCTGCAGCATTTTGGACCAATTGAAGGCGTCTAATGGAGGATTGGGAGATTCCCGCATACAGGGAATTACAGTAGTCTAGCCTTGAGGTGATAAAAGCATGAATGGCCTTTTCTAAATCAAAACGATTTAAAAAAGGTTTAACTTTGTATAAAAGACGTAATTGATAAAAACAGGCCTTGACTACAGACGCTATTTGTTTATCAAATTTTAAGTCCTTGTCAAATGTCACCCCCAAGTTTTTAACTGTTGGTCTGCATTTGGAAGTTAGAGCTCCAAAGTTACAGGGAGCATCATCACCGAAGAAGATGCATTCTGTCTTTCCTTCGTTTAAAAACAAAAAATTACGGTGAAGCCACTGTTTAATGTCGTTAATACAATCAGCGTATGGGGTGAGAAGATTGCTGTTTTTGGGTTTCATTGGTAGATAAATTTGTACATCATCAGCATAGCAGTGAAAAGAAAAATTATGTCTGGCTATTACTGATCCAAGAGGCAGCATGTACAGTGAGAAGAGGAGAGGACCAAGAATAGAACCCTGCGGCACACCACAAGAGAGAACGGCAGTGGAGGAGGAAAGAGTGTCCAACATGACAGAGAATGTTCTGTTGGTCAAGTAGGCAGTGAACCACTTGAGTGCTGTACCAGAAATTCCAACATAACGTTGTAGGCGAGATAGAAGGACAGTATGGTCTACTGTATCAAATGCAGCTGTGAGGTCCAGCAACACCAGTGCAACGGGACACTTGGCATCCATGGACATGGAAATGTCATTATGGACTTTTAACAAGGCTGATTCGGTAGAATGACGGGATCTAAAACCAGACTGAAATGTTTCAAAAATACCATGATTTTCTAAAACAGGTTGTAACTGCATAAAAACAATTTTTTCTAAAACTTTAGATAAAAAAGGCAGATGAGAAATAGGTCTAAAATTAGATAAAATTGATGGGTCCAGGTGAGGTTTTTTAAGAAGGGGCCTAACTACAGCATGTTTAAATGCAGCAGGGACAATTCCTAAACGAAGGCAGGAGTTTAAAAGTGTTAAAACACAAAAACCCACAGAATTAAAAACCTCTTTTAAAAACCTGGATGGAAGAAAGTCCAGAGGGCAATTGGTGATCTTTAAGTGTTGAACAACATCAGTGAGAGTGGCAAGAGACACTGGTTGAAACTGTTCAAACACAACCGGAGCTACAGAGACAACAGAGTAGTCAGGAGCAACAGGACCAGTGACCTGTCTGACTGAGGCCACTTTATCCTGGAAGAATTTTAGAAAGTTTTCACAGTTTGTGGCTGTGGCATCTGGTAGAATACGCACAGCTGGATTTATAACAGAATTAATAGTGTTAAATAACACTCTAGGACAGTGGCAATTATCTGAAATCAAACCAGATAAAAATAGACATTTCGCCTCTTTGACAGATCTCTGGTAATTTTTAAAGCATTCTCTCAGAAATTTTAAGGATGAAGGAAGTTTGTCTCTCTTCCATTGTCGTTCCGCTTTCCTACATAATTTCTTGAGAGTACGCGTGGCATCGTTTAACCACGGCTCAGCTCTTGGTTTGGTGGATTTAAACCGAAGAGGAGCGATGGAGTCTAAAATGTCAGAGCAGGTGGTTTTGAAAGAGAGAAGGAAGTCCTCTGGATAAAATTCATCTGTACTTGAAATTGGAAAGTCCATAAAAGCAGTGGTGAACAGTCCAGCGGTCTCAGGAGTAAAAATACGACGCCAATGACCTGCAACAGCAGGCCTACTGACAGGAAGGGGGGCCGAAAACTCTAACATGATGGGGAAATGATCTGAGATGGCAGTTTCAGATGTTTCACAGAGTGAGATGGATAGCCCATGAGATATAATAAGGTCCAACGTATGTCCAAGAAGATGAGTTGGCCCACGCACAGACTGTATTAAGTTAAAAGATGTTAAAAGATTAATAAAATCAGAGGCTAACTGATCGGACGGGCAACAAACATGAATATTAAAATCTCCACAAAAAAGTAAATTGTCAAATTTGGGGATGGAGTCAGCTAAAAATTCAGCAAATTGTTGAATAAAATCCTTATTATTTTTAGGGGGACGATAGACAATTCCAAATAATACAGGCTGTGTCAGCTCAGCCACGAACAGCTGTAACTCAAAAGAAGAATATGTTTTTGCAGGTAAAAGTCTACATTTGAAATTGTCTCTAAAAACTGAAGCAATGCCCCCACCACGACCCGTGAGACGGGGGGAGTTGAGGAAGGAACAGCCGGGAGGGAGGAGCTCTGAGAAGGCACTGTTTTCATCCGGTTTAATCCACGTCTCCGTTAACAGAAGAAAATCCAGTGTGTGTGAGGAGAAAAAGTCATTCATGATAAATGTTTTGTTAGTTAGTGATCTGATGTTAATCAGTGCCAAACGAACGGAGTTCCTAACCGTTTGCTGACATCCATGCTGAAGTGGACGGAGGTGTTCCTGAACGCACCCCCGGATGTGGGTCCCAACGAGCCGGCTGCGTGGGCGTGTGCAGCTGGCGTCCGGGTCCGGGACAACCGGCCGGGGACAACCGGCCGGAGCCAACGATAGCAATCCCTTGTTAGCCGGTTGTAAATGCCGTGAGAGTTAGAATCCCGAATCCGGAGTTTGACGTGAAGTCCGCTTCTCCTTCCGCGTCGGCGTCGACGTCGACGGCTCCTGGAGGGCAGCGCAGTGAGAGAACGCCATAAACAGGTAGGCACCGAGGCAAGGTGTGGCGGTGGCGGAAGCTGAGAATGTTTGCCAAAGTTGGTTGGAAAGTTCTGCATAAAGTCTCGAATATTCAAAAGTGCCAGGCGATCGTATGCACGTAGCAAGTCAGTCAGTGTTTGTCATTGATAGCTTGGCTAGACCACTGCTAGGTTTACCGGCAATTACAGAACTAAGTCTTGTGGAGCGAAGAGAAAAAATTGACACACTGGAGGAGACGGGGGACCCGGAGAGAAAATTCAAAAAGAAATTCCCAAAGGTGTTTACAGGATTAGGAAGACTGGAAGGTGACTATCGTATCCGGCTGAGAGACGATGCTGTCCCCTATGCCCTTACAACCCCTCGCCGTGTGCCAATACCCTTAACTGAAAAAGTCAAGGAGGAAATAAAAAGAATGGAGGAGATGGGGGTCATCTCCAGGATAGAGAAGCCTACAGAGTGGTGTGCGGGGATAGTTGTAGTCCCAAAACCCAATGGCAAAATTAGACTCTGTGTCGACCTTACCAAGCTTAATGAAAGTGTGTGCAGAGAAAGACATATTTTGCCCTCCGTGGACCAGTCATTAGCACAGCTGAATGGTGCAAAGTATTTCACGAAATTGGATGCACGGAGTGGCTTTTGGCAGATCCCATTAGCACAAGAAAGTAGGGAATTCACAACATTCATTACTCCCTTTGGCCGCTTCTGCTTCAATGTGCTACCATTTGGGATAAATTCAGGCCCAGAACATTTTCAAAGACGCATGTCCCAGCTTTTGGCCGGCCTTGACGGTGTTATATGCCATGCAGATGATGTCCTTGTGTCGGGAAAGAATGAAGCAGAGCATGATGAACGGCTCACAGCTGTCCTGACACGACTCCAAGATGTAGGACTAACACTAAATGAGAAATGCACCTTTGCACAATCAGAAGTTCTGTTTGTGGGACATAAAGTCAGTGCAGCAGGCATTGAACCAGACCCTGAGAAAATCAGAGCGATTACAGACATGCCTGTCCCACAGAACGTAGCAAATGTTAGGCAGTTTTGGGGGATGGTGACATATGTTGCAAAATTCCTCCCTTATTTTGCAGAGTGTACCAAACCACTCAGAGACCTGCTGGTGAAAGACAATGATTGGACCTGGGGTCATATGCAGCAGACAGCCTTCGACAAGCTCAAGAATGAGCTGGCATCACCAACAGTCTTGGCCCAATACAGACCACAAGCCAAGACAAAAGTGTCAGCGGATGCCTCGTCTTTTGGCCTGGGAGCAGTCTTAATGCAGAGGGAGGAAAGTATGCAGTGGCGTCCAGTTGCCTACATTTCCCGAAGCCTCTCCGAAACAGAGCAACGGTATGCCCAGGTTGAAAAGGAGGCACTAGCCGTTACCTGGGCCTGCGAGAGACTGAGTTCATACCTCATCGGAGTGCAGTTCACAATAGAAACTGACCACAAACCCCTCCTCGCACTATTAGGGACGAAAGCACTGGATGACTTACCTCCCAGGATTCAGCGATTCCGGCTGCGAATGCTTAGATTTGTATACAACATAGTACATGTACCTGGAAAAGCCCTCATCACAGCAGATGCACTATCCAGGGCCCCGATAAGGCGTCCACTGACAATAGAAGAAACACAGATGGAAGGAGAGGTAAAAATGTTCATTAACACTGTACGTGATAAGTTACTTGCATCTCAGTCCAAACTTCAGCAGATAGCTGACCATCAGCGGCAAGACGCCATCTGCAGTCTGCTGATCCGACAGTGTCAAAGAGGCTGGCCACGACAAGAGGAGCTGTCCCAACAGCTGAAGCCGTATTGGATCCACCAAGGCGAGTTA
>JBBPBX010006402.1:48103-68624 GCA_038048925.1 Garcialebias charrua | reverse complement strand
ATCAAGAGCAATGCAGACAACTGGGCGCAAACTACAATGCAGATTCTGACGGACCATTATGAGACACTCCTTATCCAGGTGAGGGCCGACCTAGCCAGCGAGACCATCTCAGACATGGATGGTCCTTTCGACATAGCGGTCAAATGGTGACGGAGGAGCCTTGGACGACGCCTACATCCATCCACCATCGACCACGCCCATCGGATCCTAAGAGATGCACAACAGGACGCATCCTTACTGCTCTGGGAAACCCCCCCCCCCCAACGCCTCCCCGACCGCTGCAGACGTCCAAAGACTTCTGGAGAATGAGCAGGTACCAACTACCTCCAACACGCGTGAAACCCGGCCCACGAACCGACTTCCTCCACGCCCTCCACGACAACAACGCACTCAAAAACAACTACAAAACAACGCAGAACATCAGGTCCCTACAACAATAGTGACCACCGCAGATGTCCACCATCCACCCACCACCACACCACCACTAGAAACCAACGGCGTCGACCTAGGGACCCAGACCCACATCCAGACCAACTCATCGCCCACCCCGTTCTCACAGGAAGACGAGGACGACATGATTCCGGACACTCAACTAGACCCCCTCTCTGGTCACCTGCAAAACAGGGTCCCTCAGCTGATCTTCCAACCACTGCCTCAGAACGAAGCCAACGTCGTGAGTATGAATCTGACTTTTACCCCTGTAGACAACACGGTAGTTACAGGTGACGCCCTCATTGACACTACCACCGAGGTCCCGTCGGGTCCTAAACATCAAAAGGACACACTTCCTCACATTACACCGCTGAACGCCCCACTAGTTGACCAGACTGGACCATCCCTTCGGGCAAGACGAAACCCATCGCCGCCTCAACCACAACCTACCGACCTTGGTTCTGACCAGAACAGGGTGGTCAGACGTAAACACACGAATGTAAAATAGAGGTCCCCTTAAGTGGTGTTATTTCCGAGGGGCCCAGCAATGTGATTAACCTTTCAACATCTTTTTCTCTTTCAAATGACCAGTTTAAAGTTTTGAATAGGGGCCTAACATTTACACTTTCAGATCCAAACAATGTTTCACAGGACAACTATCTCGGGGCACGTTATGAAGTACAAAGGTACCACAGACGCCTCAAATTAGCTCATTTTTTTAAAATAAGCGTGTCAACTTGGGTAAAACAGAGCAATTGGTCTTATTTTACCATGCCATTATTTTGAAATTCCACATCAGATCTGGATGACACTTGCTGTGAGTCTTTTGGAGGAGTCCCTGTGTCAGCCTGAAGTGAAAGCAGTCAGTAATAACAAAGGGTTTCTTAGCAATAAGCAAGTCAACTTGGGTAAAACAGAGCAATCGGTCTTATTTTACCATGCCATTATTTTGAAATTCCACATCAGATCTGGATGACACTTGCTGTGAGTCTTTTGGAGGAGTCCCTGTGTCAGCCTGAAGTGAAAGCAGTCAGTAATAACAAAGGGTTTCTCAGCAATAAGCAAGTCAACTTGGGTAAAACAGAGCAATCGGTCTTATTTTACCATGCCATTATTTTGAAATTCCACATCAGATCTGGATGACACTTGCTGTGAGTCTTTTGGAGGAGTCCCTGTGTCAGCCTGAAGTGAAAGCAGTCAGTAATAACAAAGGGTTGCTTAGCAATAAGCAAGTCAACTTGGGTAAAACAGAGCAATCGGTCTTATTTTACCATGCCATTATTTTGAAATTCCACATCAGATCTGGATGACACTTGCTGTGAGTCTTCTGGGGGAGTCCCTGTGTCAGCCTGAAGTGAAAGCAGTCAGTAATAACAAAGGGTTTCCCAGCAATAAGCGTGTCAACTTGGGTAAAACAGAGCAATCGGTCTTATTTTACCTTAACATTATTTTGAAATTCCACATCAGATCTGGATGACACTTGCTGTGAGTCTTTTGGAGGAGTCCCTGTGTCAGCCTGAAGTGAAAGCAGTCAGTAATAACAAAGGGTTTCTTAGCAATAAGCAAGTCAACTTGGGTAAAACAGAGCAATCGGTCTTATTTTACCATGCCATTATTTTGAAATTCCACATCAGATCTGGATGACACTTGCTGTGAGTCTTTTGGAGGAGTCCCTGTGTCAGCCTGAAGTGAAAGCAGTCAGTAATAACAAAGGGTTTCTCAGCAATAAGCAAGTCAACTTGGGTAAAACAGAGCAATCGGTCTTATTTTACCATGCCATTATTTTGAAATTCCACATCAGATCTGGATGACACTTGCTGTGAGTCTTTTGGAGGAGTCCCTGTGTCAGCCTGAAGTGAAAGCAGTCAGTAATAACAAAGGGTTTCCCAGCAATAAGCAAGTCAACTTGGGTAAAACAGAGCAATCGGTCTTATTTTACCATGCCATTATTTTGAAATTCCACATCAGATCTGGATGACACTTGCTGTGAGTCTTCTGGGGGAGTCCCTGTGTCAGCCTGAAGTGAAAGCAGTCAGTAATAACAAAGGGTTTCCCAGCAATAAGCGTGTCAACTTGGGTAAAACAGAGCAATCGGTCTTATTTTACCTTAACATTATTTTGAAATTCCACATCAGATCTGGATGACACTTGCTGTGAGTCTTTTGGAGGAGTCCCTGTGTCAGCCTGAAGTGAAAGCAGTCAGTAATAACAAAGGGTTTCTTAGCAATAAGCAAGTCAACTTGGGTAAAACAGAGCAATCGGTCTTATTTTACCATGCCATTATTTTGAAATTCCACATCAGATCTGGATGACACTTGCTGTGAGTCTTCTGGAGGAGTCCCTGTGTCAGCCTGAAGTGAAAGCAGTCAGTAATAACAAAGGGTTTCTCAGCAATAAGCAAGTCAACTTGGGTAAAACAGAGCAATCGGTCTTATTTTACCATGCCATTATTTTGAAATTCCACATCAGATCTGGATGACACTTGCTGTGAGTCTTCTGGAGGAGTCCCTGTGTCAGCCTGAAGTGAAAGCAGTCAGTAATAACAAAGGGTTTCTTAGCAATAAGCAAGTCAACTTGGGTAAAACAGAGCAATCGGTCTTATTTTACCATGCCATTATTTTGAAATTCCACATCAGATCTGGATGACACTTGCTGTGAGTCTTCTGGAGGAGTCCCTGTGTCAGCCTGAAGTGAAAGCAGTCAGTAATAACAAAGGGTTGCCCAGCAATAAGCAAGTCAACTTGGGTAAAACAGAGCAATCGGTCTTATTTTACCATAACATTATTTTGAAATTCCACATCAGATCTGGATGACACTTGCTGTGAGTCTTTTGGAGGAGTCCCTGTGTCAGCCTGAAGTGAAAGCAGTCAGTAATAACAAAGGGTTTCTTAGCAATAAGCAAGTCAACTTGGGTAAAACAGAGCAATCGGTCTTATTTTACCATGCCAAAAACGCTGTCAAACTTAAAAAGTCCTTCAGATTGCTGATCCATAAACAAATCTATGATGTTTGATAAAATAAACAACAACAAAAAAAATTGTAGACCTTTTACTCACTGTGCCTGGGGTGGGCTGAACAAAAATAATAATAATTGTAGACCTTTTACTCACTGTGCCTGGGGTGGGCTGGATGGGTGGATGGGGATTTATTTATTTATTTAATTATTTACTTACTACGAACAGATATAAAATACATTTTAAAATGAATAAAATGCTGTCAAACTTAAAAAGTCCTTCTTTATTTATTTAATTATTTACTACCAACAGATATAAAATACATTTTAAAATGAATAAAACGCTGTCAAACTTAAAAAGTCCTTCTTTATGCTGTCAAACTTAAAAAGTCCTCCTTTATTTATTTTAATATTTACTACCAACAGATATAAAATACATTTTAAAATGAATAAAACGCTGTCAAACAAAAGTCCTTCAGATTGCTGCACTGTATGTCTGGGTACCTGGCTTTTATTTTGAAAGCCACTCGGAAAGTTGCGCACCGTAATGCCTGATGCAGATGCGCACAGCAAAATCGGGGGAGTGCTAGCATTACTACCATTTCCGAAGAGGGTGCTGGCGTTACTGCAGTCGTAAAACCCTCTACACACAATCACCGGATTGTTCTCGTATGTCCTTTCTTTAGTACCCTGATGCTCAATAATCCAGGTAGAAAAATCTAAAAAAGCTAAGTCTGGTCCTCTGGACATTCACAAAACAAAACAAATAAAAATTGTAGAAACGTTTCATCTTTCGTCCGAAAGACTTCCTCAGTCTGAGATGCTGTATTCAGCTCAGTCTTATAAATAGCACCCTCTCACAGTGGATCAACCAGTTGGCTGATGACAGCTGAAACCAGCTGCTCACATGATCAAGGAGGACCATCAGCCTAACGATGGATCGTTAGCACCCTGATGGTTGTTTGCTATTCACAGAGGGCTGAGTGATACTAGCAATAACAGCATTGTAAGAGGGGGACAGTTGAACCCGGAGGCCTCCACCTCTGTTTAATGATGGACGGTTTCTTTTCACAAAGATGGCCTCCTTTACTCCTCTCTCAAACCATTGTTCCTCTCTATCAAGGATGTGAACATCTTCATCCCTGAAAGAGTGACCGCTGGCCTGGAGATGAGTGTAGACTGCAGAGTCCTGACCTGATGATGTTGATCTTCTGTGCTGGGCCATCCTTTTGGCCAGTGGCTGTTTAGTTTCCCTGATATAAGACTGATCCAGTCCCCCGGCACAAACAAGAGTAATATTGTGTATGCTGTTCAGTGTCAGGAGGGCTGTGATCAGTGGCTGTAGTACACCACTGTAGAGGCTGTAGAGACCACTGTCTGTCTACAGCAGGGGTCACCAACACGGTGCCCGCGGGCACCCGGGTGCCCCCAAGGACCATATGGGGTGCCCTCTGACCTGTTCTAAAAATAGCACAACTCACTACTAAGCTGCATTTAAAATTTCATTGTATTCAGTTGTTATTCTTTTTTTGAATTTATATATATTTTAAAACGTCTATCTTAAAAATATGTTCTTAAAATATGTTCTTGAAATATATATTTTTTCAATTTACGCTTTGTTATTTCCGAAGAGTTTATCAAACTAGTGCCCTTTGTATGACTCCGTACCCACGAAGTAGCTCTCAGTTTCGAAAAGGTTGGTGACCCCTGGTCTACAGAGTCTACTTTCTGTCTACAGAGACCACTGTCCACTGTCTGTTAGTGCTGGACAATAATTCAATAACGATAAATATCGCGATATACTTTTATTCAATAACGATGATATGAAGTTTAAGCATATTTTCGATATTTCGATAGGATTTTACAACGTTTCACTGACGTTTTTCTGTTTCTGTTCGGGTTGGAGCAGCTGCTTCAACAACCCGCCCGGACAGAAAAAGCTGTGACACAAAACGTGCGTGGTGACGTCGTTGTTACGCAACGCTCAGTCCAGCAGCCAGTGTTGCCAGGTGCACGATAATTATCGTATTTGTACGATAATTTTGCCCTCTGTACGATGTACTATCAATAATCCCGAAAAAGGCCAAAAATACGATAATTTGACCATTCTGTGAACGTGTAGTTGTGATCGGTTGTCATCAGCCTGTCGCAACTGTCTGAGTTTTTTTGTGAACCCTGAAGGCATCTTGAAATTCCAGCCAATCGTGCTTTTCTAAATGTGACATAAGAGTGACGTATATGCAGAACAACGACCATGATTGGCTGAATAGTCCGCTGCGCCCGCCCCATGCGTTAGAAAAAGCAGAGCCGTGTGACACCGGTCCGGAAGAAGTGATGAAAATGATAGAACGTTTATATAAAGTTGAACGTTAAATTATAATAAAGAAATATATTAAGAAAATATGACAGGAAAACTGGGACATTACTGATACAGGAAGACATTTACACAACAAAAAAGGTAGGATATACAAGGAAAGCAGGAAGAAACCGACCTTAATAAATCTCTTAAAATAATTAGAAAGTATGCAACAGGTCTATGTGACAAGTGCACCAGCAATTTCCCTGAAACGGTTCAACATGTCTTTGTGGAATGTCCAGGGTATGAAACAGAAAGAAAGCATTTCCAAAAAGAAATAAATAAAATGAATATTAAATTTACAATTAGGGATGTTTTTAGTAGTGATATCAGTGTTATGAGCCGTTACATCAGTAAAGTTAAAGATCAAGTTATTATTTCCTTGAAAATACAAACTTAATAGACAGAATTTAGTTGAGTTATTAAATTAATTTTACAGAATTAGTTTTTTTATTTTATTTTTTATCTCCTGTCCACACTTCAGCTCGGTGGTGGAAGAAGAGGGTGGAGGGGGTGGGGGGCTCGGCTTATTAGTTGCCAGCACTCCAGACATGCGTATTAATGTTCATGGTTCCCACCAGTACTGACGCCACAAAGCTGGGGGTGCCTGTTAGACGCTATTCAACAACAGAGTGACTACAGTATAGTGCATACTTGTTATTTTGTTTATGACGGGTGTACGATAATGTCCCTCAAAATACGATAATTTGAAGGCTCTAGAACGATAATCCTACATTTCTCACCTGGCAACACTGCCAGCAGCAGGCGTTAGCGGTAGCAGGCTAAAAGCTAAGCTAGTCTCCAAAGCGCGTTAAGTTTTTGCTTCAAAACAAGTCAAACGAGTGCTCATGACCGTCAGAATGTGACTGAACAAAGTTTCACAAGCGAAGAGAAAGCAGACGACATCACTGATGAGAGGAAAGACTAATTCGTCGGTGTGGACATAGCCTGGTTAAAACCAGACCCTTGTCCTTCACTTCGCTTTGTACTAGGGTCTGGGACTTCTCTCATAGACAACGAATTTCTCCGGTCGATTTTTGACCGGACCAATCAGAGAACAGAAGGCGGAGTTTTGTTAGTTTAGCCTGGCGAGGTCCAGGCTATTCAGATAAATAGCTCAGAAACCACTCGGTGGATATTTTTTCTGCTACCAGTGTGTAATTATATGGCTCTAATTTACTGACTGTTGGCCTAGATGAAACATTTGAGATAAAATTCGATTTTTTATCATTTATTTTCGTAGCGCACCCGAGGCTGTTTGGAAAATGTCAAACCGAAACTATTTAAATCCAGCAGATTTGACCATTTCGTGAATTGATTTAGGAACTGTTAAGCTCAGGAACACTTCTGATATAAGTGGAGGAGGAGGAGGTAGAGCATACTCTACCTCCTCATGATTCTACTTTTGATCTTAGCTGATATTGTTATTGATTTTAAATGTTTTATTATTTGTTTTATTGTCTGTTTTATTGTCATTTAATTCTGTTGCTCCTTGAAGCACTTTGAGATTTTCATTAATGAAAAGTGCGTTATAAATTGAATTCATTATTATTATTATTATTCCATTATTAGATTCCAAGATGGCGCCCGTAAGCATGGCTGCGTGTCCACCTCTCCTGTGGGTGTTTGGAATTTTTGTGTTTTGTTCGTTCTTCATTGGAGACATAACTACACTGCTGGTTTATGATCGGAAGCAGCTTCTGGATTTACGGTTTGCTGCCGCGGATGTCGCTGATTCGGGCCAGTATGACCGTACCTCGGGATCGGGGAGGCCCCCTCCGCCCCCGTTGCTCGGAGACGAGCTGCCCGTTTACCTCCGCTGCTCTTCGCACCAGCCTGCACGGAGAAATCGATCGACTCGGAGGAAGAAACGCGGCTCACGAGCTGGCCGGCTGGTGAAGCTCAGAGCCCGGCGTTCTGCCTCGCTGTCTTCAGCTGATGGTCTCGATTCTCATCGCCAGTCTCCCGCGTGCACGGACCAGGAAAACAACGGGGATCTCCGGCCGGAGCAGCTCTCTGTGGGCAGCGAGCCGCGGGGCGCTCCCCCACCAGCTGTTAGCACATCAGCTGCTAGCAGCTCATCAGCGGCTAGCTCGGATATCATCAAATTCTGTGTTGTCAACGCCCGATCTGTTTGCAACAAAACGTTCATCCTCAGGGATTACTTTGAAGAGCACGACTTGGACTTTTTCTGCATCACAGAATCGTGGATGTCGTCGGGTGAGTCCAGCGCGCTGACGGAAATAATACCACCAAACTGTTTGTTTTTTAACGACCCGCGACCATCAGGTCGTGGCGGTGGGTTATTAACTATCTTCAAATCAACTTTTGACTGTAAACAACTGTCCATTCCAGTCTCCTGCTCTAGCTTTGAGCTGACTGTGTTTGAACTAGGACATTCACCTGTAACTTTGTGTGCTCTTGTCTACCGGCCGCCTCGTTCTAAGAACTTCATCAGCGAGTTTTCTGATTTCTTGGCTGAAATTACAGCTAAATATTCTCGGGTCGTCATTTCAGGCGACTTCAACTTGCACGTGTGTTGTCCTGAGAAGCCCATGGTTAAGGACTTTCTAGATTTATTGGACTCATTTAATTTAACTCAACACGTGAACTCTCCCACGCAGCAGCGTGGACATTTGTTGGACCTTGTTTTAACATGTGATGTGACCGTTTCAAACCTTGAAATAGGAGACAATGTATTCTCAGATCATAGGCCAGTGAATTTTCAGTTCACCATCCCCCATGTAAATCCTAAAACATGCATTCCTGCACGTAAAGGCAGGAATGTTAACCATTTAACTGCCGCACGTTTCACTGAGGTTTACAACAATGACATGTTAATTCAGCCCCCGGGGTTCCTCTCCAGCACTGAGGAGCTGACAAACCAGTTTGACTCTGTTTGTTTAAAGACTTTGGATAAAGTAGCGCCTATCAAAACGAGAAGACCAAAACTCAGGGCCGAACCGTGGCTGAATGACACTACCAGAGCTGCGAGGCAGCAATGCCGAAAGGTGGAGAGGAAGTGGAAAAAAGACAGTCTGCAGGTCTCTTTTGAGATGGTAAAAGAGAGCTGGCGCCGATATCAGAAAGCAGTGATAACTGCTAAATCACAATACTTCGCTGATATCATTGCTGCAAATTCTCGTAACCCTCGAGTTTTGTTCTCCACCCTAAACTCTGTTCTCCACCTCACTGAACAATCACCCATGGAAGCCTCGACTGAGCTGTGCGAGAACTTCCAACATTTCTTTTTAGATAAAATCGCAACCACCAGGGCTCTCATTTCTCCTCCATCTCACGATCCATCCATCCCACCTCAATCTGTTGCTGTGTTTGACCATTTTGAACCAGTCTCTCTGTCCTCTCTAGAGCAGGTCATGTGTAGCCTGAAACCATCTGGCTCCCCCTTCGATGTGGTCCCCCCTCGGCTTCTAAAGGAGGTTTTTCACACTCTAGGTCCCTCCATTCTCTCTATTGTTAATAGCAGTCTATCCTCGGGTGTGGTGCCAAAATCATTAAAACATGCTGCTGTTCAACCCCTCCTGAAAAAACCAAACCTCGACCCGTCAGTATTATCCAATTTCAGGCCTGTCTCCAGACTCCCATTTGTTTCTAAACTTCTAGAGAAAATAGTTGAGTCCCAACTAAAGTGCTTCCTGGAGGATCACGCTATCCCCGAGCTATTCCAGTCTGGCTTCAAATCCCTCCACAGCACTGAGACTGCCCTACTGAAGGTTTTTAACGACATCTTTCTATCCACAGATACTGGTGACTCTGTGCTGCTTGTCCTATTGGACCTCACATCCGCTTTCGACACCATCGACCATGAGATCCTCATTGCTAGGTTGGAGCAGTGGGTGGGCATCTCAGGATCAGCCCTAAACTGGTTCAGATCCTACCTCTCTGACAGGTCTTTTTGTGTGTCCATCAATGATTTTACTTCTGCAGTGGCGGCTCTTAAATGGGGGGTTCCGCAGGGGTCCATCCTGGGTCCTCTCTTGTTCTCCTTATACCTGCTGCCACTCGGTGCTATCTTCCGGAAACACAATATACCTTTCCACTTCTACGCTGATGACTGTCAAATCTACTTCCCCCTAAGACAAAATGGTACAGGCTCTATTCAACCTCTGCTCGACTGCCTGGCTGACATCAGGGACTGGATGGCTTTAAATTTCTTAAGCTTCAATGATAAGAAGTCTGAAGCCATATTGTTCCTTCCCAATGACACAACCTCAAACCACTGCATTGACCTGTCTGCTCTACCCCTGTCCGAAAAACAAAAAGTCAAAAATCTGGGAGTGATAATGGATCCTTCCATGAAACTCAACAGTCATGTAAACATGATCGTCAAATCCTGTTTTTTCCAGCTGAGGCGTCTGTCTAAGCTGAAGCCCATATTATCCAAAAAGCACCTGGAGACAGTGATTCACGCATTCATTACATCTAGGCTTGATTACTGCAATTCACTTCTGTTTGGCGTCAGTCAAGCCACCATTGCACGATTACAACTGGTTCAGAACGCAGCTGCCCGATTTTTAACCAGCACACGCAAAAGAGAGCACATTACACCAGTCTTGGCCTCCCTTCACTGGCTACCGGTTCATCTTCGAATCCAATTCAAAATTCTCATGTATGTCTACAAATCGCTGAACAGTCTCGCCCCCGCCTATCTCTCGGATCTGATACACCCATATGTCCCTCCACGTGCTTTGAGGTCAGAGGATCAGGTACTCTTAATAGTTCCAGAAACTCGCCTTAAGCGCAGGGGTGACAGAGCGTTCTCTGTAGCAGGCCCAAGACTCTGGAACGAGTTACCGCTGCTCATCAAACAGGCCCCCTCCCTCTCGGTTTTCAAATCCCGGTTAAAAACTCACTACTACTCCATCGCTTTCAATGCCAGCTGATGTGTACTGGATCGTTTGATTTATGATCTGCAATGTTTTTTATGTTTTTCGTGTTGTACTTCATTGTATGTGTTGCCTGTTGCGTGTTTGTTTGTCCAGCACTTTGGTGGACTTGTTCCTGTTTAAAGTGCTTTATAAATAAAATGGTATGGTATGGTATGGTATAACGTCAGCTAAGAAATATATTTTTTCTCAGCAAAGAAATAATAGTTTTTTACCTTGTTTTCATGAAAATTCCTTCGTGGCGGCAGCCATTTTAACTGACGACGTCAGTCGACGTCGTTCAAAACTCCGCCTTCTGTTCTCTGATTGGTCCGGTCAAAAATCTACTGGAGAAATCGTTGTCTATGGGAGGAGTCCCAGACCCTAGTACAAAGCGAAGTGAAGGACAAGGGTCTGGTTTTAACCAGGCTAGTGTGGACATAGTTCGGTTTTGTTAAACTGCAGGTCTCATCTGCAGCGAGTCCTACTCGGTTTGTTTATTTTGCAAAACGTGACGCAGTCGTTCTAACTAGCGGTGGGAACATCTAACTTGTTTAATCTGAAGAGTTTCCACTCGATAGAATATGATGAGAGTCAGAAGATGAAGAACAATAAAGTTTGAGCCAACGTTTCCCTGAAACTACGACGTAAACAAACAGCCCCAGCAGCGCTGCATGTTTTTTTATTCAAAATAAAACAAATTCATCAGAAGAAGAAAAAACACTGAATGAAAATGTGCAGAAAGACGAAAATAGTGTTTTAATATCTGCCCCTTGTTTAAAAAATACAAAATAACTACAAACAACAACCTTCACTTCACCTGCACCACACCTTCCCAACAACTTTGATTTAATCATATTTTAAAACATATAAATAGTTTTAGAAATGTTTATGGTGATATCAAGTCAACACAATCCTGTTTCCTGATTTACAACTCAGCTCCTTCAAACTAGTCCTAAATGAAGGTTTTACAAACATTTACATTCCCTTCAGGGTTTAATAACTTTTTTAACAAATTTTAATTGAATATTTGGGGGGTAATTTTTGTTTTAGTTTTATACATGACTTGTAAAATACTATGTTCAACCAAATCATAAAGGGGCGGCCGTGGCGTAGTGGTAATGGCAGTCGTCCCCCGATCGGAAGGTTGGAGGTTCGAATCCCGGTTCCCCACACCATGTGTCGTTGTGTCCCTGGGCAAGACACTTAACCCTGAGTTGCTCCCGGTAGGACTGGAAGGCGCCTTGCATGGCAGTCGCCGCTACCGGTGTATGAATGGGTGGATGGTTGGTATTGTAAAGCGCTTTGGGGCTCCTCACAGGGGGCTGGAAAGCGCTATATAAATAAGCTCCATTTACCATAAAATTTTAATAATTTAAACTGATGAAATATTTGTTGGGTGACCATAGCACTTCCTACTAATAATTCTTATAGCTCTTTTTTATAAAATAAAAACAGGTAGTTTTACATGCTTTTCCCCAAACTTCAATACAACAGATTAAATATGGAACAATCATTACATTATACAATACAGTATATTCAAAACTTTGTCATTCAAAAACTATTTTACTTTATACAGTAATGCAATTGATTTTGTTAAAGTAATTTCCATGAGATTTCTATGTCAGCTTCTTATAAATAACAACACCCAAAAGTTTTATTTAATTAACTATGAATTTCAATGCTGTAAATTTTAAAGATGTTTAAAGTTAAAACTATTAATATTGACACAGTTGAGAATTTTATGGCAATAAAGTTCATGCTCAATAATCCACGTACCAAATCCAATAATTTTCAGTCAGGTCATCTGGACAGTTTCTTTTCTACAGAAAACACCTCGCCCTCCACCCGGAAGGCCCCATCGGCCAGAGGAGCTCCAGCAAACTGCTTCCCCACCAAGCAACAAACACCCCAAGTGGACCAACCAGTCCGCTGGAGCCAAGATGGCCTCCGAGGGCCCTCCCGTTGACTCCCGCCAGGCAGCCACAGCCAAAACGGTTCAAGGCAAGAAAGTGCTGGAACTCCTCTGACTGATGATGCCTCCAGATGGAGGGTGAAACATTTCTAAACCAAAAAGTACAAACGAAGCCTGTCCACAGCTGTGTTAATAAAAATATAAACTTCAGTTGTAGCTGACATCTGGTGGTTATTAAAGTGCATGTGGCTGAAATGCTGTAGCTTCAAACTAAAGCTTTTGGCAATTTTCAGTTTTTTTATGTTGGCTTTAGTCAGAAGGCCCTGATGATGTGTTCAGGACCCAGTGGATCAGCTGTTTGGGTTGAATGTGTTCATGCTGGTTCTGGTCCAGTTGTCTGATTGATTATCTCTCTCTGTGTCCACAGACCTTTCTGGAGCAGACCAAGACCCGGTTCAGTAAGAATTACAAGGGGATGAGTTTATCAAAGATCACAACAACAGTTGGTCTGAACAGTGAGTCTGACTTTCACCTTGGTCTCTTTGGGTGAGGGAACCAGGTTTTATTGAACTCCCTGATCAGTGTTCCCCTACCATTATCCAGGCAGGCCGCCCTGTTTGGAAAATGGTAGAGGAACACTGATCAGGGAGTTCAATAAACCCTGGCTTGAATTAAACCTTGTCAATCTGACAAATTTAAAAGGAAACAAATTTTTTTTTTTAAGTATGCTCTGCAAAGGACTTCCTGCGCTATAATTTAAAAAAATATACCTGACAACACACTACCACACTACTACTGTGTACTTTTACTAAGATCATGTACACAGTATACTGTGTAATTTTTCTAATGTCCTATACTGTACACAGTACTGTACTGTATACTCGGTAACATGAAAATCTTTGGGAAGTGACCTGTAAGCAGAAAAAGGCATTTGAATGTGTGGGATTGGTGTGTACTGTATACGGTACTTGTGTGGTGGTGGTGGTGGTGGTGTGTGTGTGTGTATGGTGGTGGTGTGTGTGTGTATGTGTGTGTGTGTTGGGGGGGGGGGGGAGTGACACAGTAAGAGGAATAATGTGATAATTATTGGTCTAAAAGAGACTGTTGTCAATGATGGGACACTTTTGAGCTGTGTTAAGAAGATGCTGGTGGAGGGGCTGGAGCTGCGTGATGATGCAGAGTTTGAGATTGAACGAGCCCACCGGGCCTTTGCGCCACTCCCTGACCCAAACCGACCTCCGAGGCCGGTGCTTGTTTGTTTCCTGAGGCAGTCGGCGAGGGACAAAGTAATTGCTGCAGCTAAGGAGAAGCGCGGCTTCGAGTGGCGTGGATGTCGACTGTCCGTGTTTCCTGACATGACCAAAGAGCTGGCGGAGAAGAGGAAGGCTTTCACGGCTGTTAAACGAAAGCTGCAGGAGCGCAACGTTAAATACACCCTGGCGTTCCCGGCGACACGGCGCGTGAGGTGGAAGGGCAAAAATGTAAGCTTCAGCTCGGCAGGGGCAGCGGAAAAGTTCTTCAATGAGGAGGATGAGGAGAATGAGCGGGAGGAGGAGAACTCGAATACGACAGCCTGATGTTTTTATCAGGAGCTTCCCATAGGATGTGGTGTTTGACTGATGGGAGGGAGACCCACCACCACCTGTCATCAGGGAGGAGTAAAGAGGAGGAGAGCAGGGCTCCACAGACTTTAGTTTTAGGTTTATTTTTCCCCACTGAGCTGCATTAGGCAGCTCAAATAGGGTCGGTTTTAAGTTTTATGTGATTTTTGTTTACATTGTTCTTTGTTTACATACTGGATGTTCTTTTTTCCAGGTACCGGTAAACTGATTTATTTTGGCTAGTTGAACTCACATGTCAGGTCCTTACCCAGGGAACAGGGATTTAAAGATGTTCAAAATGTATGTTTACAGGTGTAAAAAGTAATAATTTGTAATCTGTAATCACTGGGAAATATGTAAAATGTATATCTTGGAATATTAATGGGTGTGGAAATCCAACTAAAAGGCGTAAAATATTGACTTATTTAAAGACAAATCAAGCAGATATAATATTTCTTCAAGAGACTCACCTGAATGAGGGGGAAGAGGTGAAGTTTAAAATGGGCTGGGTTGGTCATATTTTTCATAGTTCTCTTTCAAGTGCTCGAAACGGTGTAACCATCCTTGTTAGAAAAAATATTAATTTCTCCTTTATAAAACGAGTTAAAGACTCAGAGGGACGAATGATTTGTGTCCAAGCATTGATAGAGGGAGTAAAGGTGACACTTTGTAACATTTATGCACCAAACATGGAGGACCCTCACTTTTTTCATAAAATAAATATTGTCTTGGGGGAAATGGAGGGGCAAATAATATTAGCAGGTAATTTCAATGAAGTGATTGATCTATTCTTGATAAGAGTGCATTCAAAGGTTCGCTTAGCACTAAAGGAAGAGATGCAGTTCATATGTTAAAGGAAGATATGGGCCTAGCCGATGTATGGAGGCTGACGCCAAAAATACACTACACGCGGCTCCGCCCCGCTCCGCAGGTCGCAGCTGTGCGAGTCCAATTTCCACTACCTGCGCTCAGCTCAGGTCCGCCTGGATGCGCCGCTCCAAGACGCATGCGCGGGAATTGCGAGATTGCGCGATAAATCAAGTGATAAATAAGTAAGTCAGAACAAAACAATTCACTCGGTGGAAGAAGGAGAACAACAGTAGAGACTGCTGCCTTGATCTTCTCTCGTAAATGAGCTACAGGACATGGTTTGAGCAACAGGAAGTGATGTATTACATTTCAGAATAAAATACTTTATTTATTTCTTGTATTTCTTTTTATTTCTTGTATTGCGTTTGTAGGCGTAGTCATAAATGATAGTTTGACAGCATTTTTGTACAAATAAATCCGTATAGAGCTAGGATTAGTCCGCCCGTGGTGATTTTATTTTGTAAATACGGAAGTTGTGCTCGTTCCTTTTCCTGTTGGTGCGACGTAATCTTCAAAAGTTGACTCCGGCACAGCTCCGGCGTCCGGCAGAAATAGAAAAATTTCTAATTTTGACGGACTGCCGTCCGCTCCGCTCGCCGCTGCTCGCCGCCGCCGTGTGGAGCCAGTGTACTTTATCTCATTGATTATAATGGGTGCATATTTGCTGCGGAGGTCGGACCGGAGCGGGGCGGAGCTGCAACGCGTGTAGTGTATTTTTGGCGTGATGAACCCTTCTAAAAGAGAATATACTTTTTATTCTCACTGTCATAAATCTTATTCCAGGATTGATCTATTTTTAATTTCAAAACTCATGATGCATAATGCGTTAAGTTGTGACATAAAAACTATTGCACTGACTGATAACGCAGCTCTTGAACTCTGTTTAAAACTAGGACTGGGGAATGTGAGGGGTTCAAGGTGGAGAATGAACATTTCCCTCTTAAGGCTGAGTTAAGGCCTTGTTATACTTGGGACGACGGCCCGTCGGATGTCTTTTACCCCCCGTTGAGTGAGCAAACATTGCGCAACTTTTGGCCGCACACCCGCTGTGATCCCCCGGTGAATAGGCGTCGTGTACATAGCCCCCAAACAGAACTCTCGAAGCCGACGATGCGGCTCGCAGCGTGTGATTGGTTCAAAGTTTGTGGGCGTTTTTTGTTTGGATGTCCATATATGGTCTATGACACCGCAGCACGTGACACCGCAGCACGTGACCCCGCAGCACGTGACCCCGCCACTGTTTTAGATACCGGTAGTTCTTACAGTAATATGTTTCATAAAATTACAAAATAAAGTGCAAATATAACATCAGTACTGACATTAATTATATTGCATCTTACCTCCATATGGGCGTACAGAGCATACAGTAGCCTTCCCCAGCTTATAACTGGCAGCGATGGCAGTGAATGAGCACCCAGAAGCCAGGACCCGCAGCGTCACAGCCAGTCTCTCCGGGGCAGAGACCGGTGCGCTGTGCGTCGGTGCGTGCTGCAGGTGAGGGGAGATCCGGTGGGCAAGTTCATCAAAACGAGCAGCGGACATTCGAAAATATGAAAAGTGTGTCTCGTCATCCATCTCCCGCATCTGCTGAACCAACAAGCTAAACTCGCCTTGTGTAGATCTGGTCCTGTTCAGCGGGCGAACGTGCCAACGCCGTTCGCGTCGTATTTCCATGTTCGCGGTCAATAACATTAATATAAGGTCATTTTCTTCATCCTCGTCCTCCGACTCGTCATCCAACCTGAGAAGCATCTCTTTTGCCGCCTGCGAATACATTTTCTTCGTAGTGAACTGTCGAAATTACTTCCTCTTTCCGGCAACAGCCAACGTGCGTGTGACGTATGCAGTGTGAGTGCGCGTGACGTATGCATTGGGAGGGAAGAGGGAGGGATAATCCCCACGTCTTAAAGAGGTATAAACACTCAATGCGGTCGGTGACACACGTCAGCGCTGGGTTCACTCAACGGGGGGTAAAAGAATGAGACGCTAGTATAAACCCAGCTTTAGACTTTCGCTTTGGTCCGCAGGCTGGAGCGCGCGCGCTGCGCGTGCACTGTGCCGTGCGGCGAAATGCGTTTACAGTGTCGCCTCTGTGTTTATAGTTGTCCCACGGCGGCGCATGGCAAAGTGCTGTTCTTTTACGGACCAGCAGGAGGCAGTACCCTCTAAAACCTGTGCATATGTTGCAAGAAAGGTGTAGAAGAAGAAATCTACCGTAGAAGAAGAACTGTTTGAAATCACACAACAAAAACAAATAGCTTTCTGCTCGCGTGCTGAACTGTTGTCTTTATTTGCGGTTTTAATGCATGGAGTCAGCGGAGGAGAAAGCGATCACGTGACTTTTGGCGAAAAAACAAAAGAAAAGTCCGACTCCAGATCAGGAATGAAGGATAATTTAATACATTTTGTGTCACAAAACATTCCTCCATGCGTCGCGACTCCGTCTCCACGACCACAGCGGCGCAAACAGCTGCAGGCTCCGGCGTGAAGAGGGTGAAGGCTGTCGGTGAGGACCTGTCAATCAAATCGTAGCGCCCACCGCGCGCGCGCAGGGCTTGCGGAGTTTCAAAAATTCAGAGGTGCACGGCACGCGCTAATCCCCTGCGCGGGGCCAACGCGCAGGGGCGGGGACTGTGAAATTGCATCACTTTTGGAACGCGCACCCTCGCGCGCTACGCGACGCGTCAAGTATGAATCTAGCTTCACAAGATAAATCATATCCACAATATTCCTATGCCCCATGATGCTTTGCGCGAAATGTGCGCACGACTTCCGGTTGACCGGAAACACCGTTTGTTTACATGCGAGTAATACAGTTGAAGACAGTCCAAACTTTGTTGTTTTAGTTCATTAAAAATGTGGGAACACCACTCGTTTTGTTAAAAGAGGAGGGACAAATAAAAAGAAATAACAGATGTGACCTGATCGCGCTGACATAATTTAAAAATACATAAATAGCGAACGCGTTTGCTCCGGCCTCTCGGCTAAGGTTTGTTAGCTGCTATCCCGGCTAAAAATACCGGTCGCATCTGAGATCTATCGTTTTAAGACAGTAAATCTTCCAAAACTCTCATTAATATCCCTCCCCGAATAAAAAGAAATAACAGATGTGACCTGATCGCGCAGACATAATTTAAAAATACATAAATAGCGAACGCGTTTGCTCCGGCCTCTCGGCTAAGGTTTGTTAGCAGCTATCTCGGCTAAAGATACCGGTCGCGTCTGAGATCTATCGTTTTAAGACAGTAAATCTTCCAAAACTCTCATTAATATCCCTCCCCGAATAAAAAGAAATAACAGATGTGACCTGATCGCGCTGACATAATTTAAAAATACATAAATAGCGAACGCGTTTGCTCCGGCCTCTCGGCTAAGGTTTATTAGCAGCTATCTCGGCTAAAAGTACCGGTCGCGCCTGACATATATCATTTTAAGACAGTAAATCATCCAAAACTCTCATTAATAAACCCTCCCTGAATAAAAAGAAATTACAGATGTTACCTGATCGCGCAGACACAGCCATAGAGAAGGATGCAGGAACACTCTTTCTTTGTTTTGGGTCCGTGTTGAAAACACTGTTGTTTTAGCCAAAGATTTAGCTTGGTCCGGTTGTTGGTGCAGCCGCGAACAGCACAGCAGGTACCTGAACCCCGGTAGGACATTTCAGTAAACGTTCCGTTTAAACAAAAGCTGTGTTTGCTCCGATAAAATGAATGAAAATAACTTTCAAAAACACCCGCGATCCTACACCGCCTATGGAATACAGGCACTTCCGGGGTCAAACGGAAGTAAGTCCCATAATCGCAAATACAGTGCCACCTTCAGGAATATTGTGGATAGAAATCCCAGGAAATTCAGATGACTACTAGCACTACTAGAGATTGTCAAATGACTATTTGAAGAATTCACATTCCATTAGGTGTGTGTGCCCCTGGGGCTAGAGATTTTTGTTTGTGTTTGAATAGCAAAACATCCCCTCCAGTAGGAAAAACAAAAGATCCCTCCCCCACATTCCAACAGCATTCCTTCTTCAGTTTGAGGCCCTGTTTACACGGACACTGTGTGGGGGAAACGCAACTTTTGGGTATGTTAATTAGGTTGAAAGTTTTGCGTTGACATGGGCGAATTCTGTGGATACGACTCTCTCCCCCCCACCACCCGTACTCATGAATTTACTGTAGTTACCATGCTGGGCCATTAGATGGCGCTGTGATTTTTGGAACCTTCACTACTGCGCACGCGTGCCACTGCTGCCTGAGGTAAACAAACAGAGCACACGAGGCAGCCTGTTTTCCTCTCTGGCTAAAAGTTAACAACAAGGTAAAGCTGGAATTTGGATAAGAATCAACAGATTTGACACCAAGTGTGGGACCTGCTTCATCTGCGCACCAGTTGCTGACTGGACCGTCCGGAACCGAGTCAACATGTCTGACTTTAGTCCGTGAGAATCAGCTGATTTACAGCAGGGCTACAAGGTAAACCATGTTCTTAATAATGTTTCCTTGTGTTTAGTTCGATCACAGAACAACCAACTGAGGTTTTATTTTTATTTTTTTCCTGCGAGGTCGAAGCTGTTCCACGAAGCGGACCGGCGGTTCGGATGTGGGTCCAGTGTCCAGCAGGATGAAAACAACAGAGTCCAGTTCATTAAAGTTCGGTTAACGTGTTTTTAAAAGTGTTCAATTTAATTCTCAGTGTTTGTGACATGAGTTTGTGGTGTTGAATAAATAAATAAATTAAAAATCAACCTGGTGTCTTCATTTTCAACATGCAGCATGTTAGGCATGACGTAACGAGTCCAGATAGCTTCATTTAGCTCAGATAAATGTAAATATCTCCCACGCTAACATAAATACTGTTTATTATTGTTAAACTGTTAATATATAGCACATTTAGTATGTTATAGTGCAGCGTGACACGTGAAATGTCCGACTGCCTCGTTAACAGACAACTGGATCCAGGCAGCTGGCTCTCTTCCAACACAGATGCAGGTAAGGTGTAGAATAATTAAATATGAGAATCAAAATATATTCCATCAGCTATAGTTCAGAAAGTGGTGCGTGTGTCCACTGTCCAGTCCACCGCCATTGTTAAAATGCCGGCTGTCTGCGCGTGCGTGCTGCGTGCATGTGTTCAAACAAAAGCTCCACGGGAGATGTTTACATTATCAACGGGGGGTCTGCGAAAAACTTCCACCTTGAGAGCAGGGTCAGAAAAGTATCGGTGTCATCGAGGGGGGCCAGCAGCGTCGTGTAGGCGATAAGCAAAGTCGCAAAGAGAAAGTAGCGGTTACACTCAAAATACGCGCCGTGTAAACAGGCCCTGAGAGAGTTGCTTTTTACACCAGAGAGACTTATTGAATGATAAAGCTCTGTACAGTACTTTCAAAAATTAGCTGAAAGGAGCATATATATATGTGTGTATATATATATATATATATATATATATATATACAGTATATATATTTATGTGCATGTATATATATATATATATATACACATAACACAT